>JARQOC010000006.1:57201049-57336006 GCA_033576535.1 Allobates femoralis | reverse complement strand
CTAACCAGTTGTGGGGATCACAACTGGTACAGGTTAGTGCACCTGTATTTTCATACGCACCTTTCACGAAACGTCAGTGATAGGGCACTATTTGCGCCTCGTTTGTTTCCCTTTATATCTTCTAGTATCTTAAACCTGAGTGGTCGCATGAGGATGTGCTAATCTTTGACAAGGGGGAATGTGGCGCCCCTGTGATCTAATCACCATAAGGGGTACTGCATCCACTCCACGGGTGTGGTATTCCTATTTTCAGGGAAACAGGATGGTAGGTCCAGACACCTAACAAACACCCAACACACCCAGTCCCAGTGACAGTGGGCAGACCCGATAGAGGGAGAACTCAGCCAGGGGAAGGAGGGAAGAAAGATGGAGGGTGGGAAGTTAGGAAGAGTAGTCAGTCGGAAGGAATCGGAGAAGGAGGATCCAGAGGAATTGACTAGTGAGAAGCTCGTCCTGGGTCCCAGAACAACGGACTGCAAGCGAGACAGAGGGAGCCCTAGGGGCACGGGCAGAGAGCGATCCACCCATGTGCCCGAATCTGAGTTGAATGGAAGGGCTGGTTGGGAACCAAGGGACCGGCCCTGAAGGTGGTGAGGAGACTCTACACTCCATCGAAGGAACTGGAGACCATTAGATCTTGAGTAGCTGTGGCTGACACCTGACATATCCACCGAGAAGGTAGCTGTACTAGGGTCAGGGGACATGGTACCGGTTGCCCGATCTGTGGCTGCTGGATTGGGGCTCTGTGTGTGGAGGCGCATGCAGGAGAGAGGTAGACAGTCAGCCCTGTGGAAAGCAACCCATGAGAGAAAGGAACACAAAGAAGTGTCTTGGGCAAGTTATCCCAGTTTCTTGGGGACTATCTGGACTGAGATAATTTCCGGCAGCATTGTTGAAGTGAAAGCTAAGTAAACTGGGTGTAGAACTCCAGAATTGTGTGTGAGACTCTTTATTTCCCACTTGCGGAGTGATAGACTGATACAACACCCAAGCCACAGAGAACCTGCCTGTGAGTTGCTCCAATCCCCCTCTCCTGCCAGAATAGCCCCGCTGGTCCTCCATCACTGAACACTACACCCATAGAGAGTGAAACCACCACAGCTGCGAGCCCATCAACCCCAGAGGTCCCGCACCGCAGCATCGGCCATCAATAGCCGAACACCATGGGTGGCGTTATGACAACTATCCCTAAATCACAACCCACATAACTTTTAAGTTGATACCCAGGGTCACAGAGTCGAGTCTCGACCCCTATGACTCCCTGGAAGAATCAAAGCTTGGTTCCGAGTACCCCATGGCCCAGGGGCGCATCATGTGGAATGGTGAGTTTTATGTAGATTACTGGCTACTGATGGGATGCTCCATCTCATGTTCCTATTTTGAGGCTTTTAGGTCCTTTGTGGAATGGGTGGTCAGGGATGTAGCAGGCATTATTTCGATCATTTATTACCTGGATGATTTTTTATGTGTCAGGCTGGCTGGGTCATCTATTTGTTCAGTGTTATTGTTCTCCTTGGAGAGAATTGCAGCAAGTTTTGGAATCCCATTGGCGCAGGAGAAGATAGAAGGGCCAAAGACGGTTTCGTGTTTTTTGGGCATCGGAATTGATACAATGGCAATGGATTGCAGGTTCCCAGAGGAGAAACTGGTAGAGTTAAGGGCAGCCATCTTAGCATTGTTTCAGGCCAAAAATGCTCGGTTGAGGGTGTTTCAGTCGGTTTTGGATAAATTGAATTTTGCCTGTCAGATCATGCCAATGGGGCGGATATTCAGCAAGCGGTTGGCCAGGGCCATTGCAGGCGTTTCTTCCCCCAACTATTTTGTGCAGGTAAGAAAAATAGATAAAGGGGGATCTAAAGATCTGGATCTCCTTCTTGCAGAGGTACAACTGGCGGACATTGTGGATGGCTAAGGCAGTGTCTAACAAGCATTTGCAATTGCTGACGGTTGCGGCAGGTGCAGCAGGCTTTGGTGTAATTTCGAAGAGGCATTGGAGTGTAGGTGAATGGCCCAGTCTATGGAAATAGATAGGCTTAGTTAAGAACTTAGCATTGTCAGAGATCTTCTCGATACTGGTTGCAGTGGAGCTTCGGGGGACAGAATTTGCAGGTAAAAAGGTGTGTTCTACTCAGGGCCATATTTGGAGTTCCTGCTGCCCTAGGTACTTTCAGCGGTTGCGCCCCCCCCTTCCCGCTGATCAGTCAGACTAAGCATATGTAGACACAGCATTTTATTTTTCAGGCAGATCCACTCAGTATCAGCAACAAATAAATGCTAAAATAAATGAACTCCTGCACAGCAATTTAAAAACGGATTGCTGTTCATATGTTCAGTCTTTTGAGGTTTTCCTTTTTAACTGTGCGTCCTATCTTTTATCTGAATTCCAGCACTCAGGGGGCTTACAGATGTCAGTACTCGTAGCCTTCATATAGTACTTAGACCTCCATACACATGAGACTAAAGTTGACTAAACCTGCGAGGACTGTCTAATGTGTATGGGGGCTCTAACTGATGATTGGTCAAGGGAAATAAGAATCCAGCATGTCCGATTACAGGTTGTAGATCCTTTTGTCCTCTAAGTGATAAGCTAAGGTCCCTCTCATATCAGCAGTTCTGGCAAATCCGGCAGTTGCGACCGCAAAAAAGAAAAAAACGTGGTTAGCAGCGTTTTATTTTTGCCGCAGCAAATGCTGGATCTGCCGGATCCAGCAGAACCGCACTTGCCGCAACCGACTGCAAGCCCCATAGACAAGGCATGGGGCTTGCCGGATAAGTGCCGCAAGTCGGCCATTATGCGGCAGATCCAGCGCCATCTGGCGGATCGGTCGGATACATCAGCAAACCGCTGATGTGAAACGGGCCCAACAGCAGCTTCTATACAATATACAGGAACACTGGCAAGAATGATTGCTCCTGTATATGGGAGAGCCAAGCAAACTCGCTGCAAGTTTAGCGATCAGACACCTATTTATAGTGTACACATCAAAGATCCCCCTCAAATAAGGTGCTTCACCATATAACGCTATACCTTACAAAATATCACTATAGACCGAAGGGCTAAATTGATATTTTCCAGTGAATACGCACACTATTTATAGTGCTTGGGGGCTTTAGTCAATTGTTTGGCTGACATTCAACTGTATTTTTAGTCAAGCACACTTGCCCTATAATGTTTTAGGGTCAAGTCTATTAAAATAAAGATTACAACATCCACATGAGTACATCACCATTACCACCAGCAATACAATAAAACATAACTAGAACCCCTGTCAGTATATCATGAGAACCACTGTCAATACAATAATACCTTACCAGAACCACTGTCAGTATAATACCAGAACCATTGTCAAGATAGTAATACATCACCAAACCAGTCATTACATCACTAGAACCCCCATCAATACAATACATTATCACTATAACCCCTGGCAGTACATCACCAGAACCACCAGCAATACAATAATATATAATCAGAACCATCGTCAATACATCACCAGAGCAGTACATTCCCTATATAAAGGTGTATGCAGATTAAATGTCCCATACTGCTCATCCTCCTCCCACATGTCCCATACTGCTCATCCTACTCCTGGCACCCAAGCACCCAGCACTCTGGCACCAAGGCACCCAAGCACCCAACACCCTGGCCACCCAGGTGCCTGGCACCAAGGCACCAAGGCACCCAGGCACCCTGGCATCCTGGCACCCAGACGCCTGGCACCCAGTGCCCATCATCCTGACAATAAGGCACCTAGGCACCCAGGCACTCTGGCATCCTGGCACCCAGACGCCTGGCACCCAGTGCCCATCATCCTGACAATAAGGCACCCAGGCGCCCGGCACCCTGGCACTAGGCACCCTGGAACCAGGTGCCCGGCACCCTGCCACCATTCACCCAAGCACCTAGGCACCAAAGCACCAAGCCACCCAGGCACCAAGGCAGCCTGGCACCAAGGCAGCCTGGCACCCGGCTCCCTGGCACTAGGCACCCTGGAACCAGGTGCCCGGCACCCAGGCGCCTGGCACCCAGGCACCCCAACACCCTGGCACCCAGGCACCAAAGCACCCAGGCACCCTGACACCAGGCACTCACGCACCAAAGCAGCCAGGCACCCTGGCACCAAGGCACCCTACCATCATTTATGTTGTCAGACAGTTCAGAATCAGAGCAGTCTGGACTCAGCTCAGGCTGGCACTACTGGCTGTACTGCGCACAGCACAGTCACAGACTGTACCAGCTGGGCTATTCTGCCACCTGCAATCAATCATGATGCAATCTGCAGACTGAGTCTGCAGCTCGTCAGCCTCATCTACCGGCACGGTCGACAGTGCGGCACCATCACTTGTTGACACAGACATACCAGCACTGACTGAGCTGAGCCATTGACTCTTGACCAGGGCCTCGCCGACGATATGCTGCCCGGGCCTCTGCGGGAACTTCAAGCCTACTCCTTGGCGGGCTCCTCCTCCTCCTCGTCCCTTCAGCGGCCGCCAGATGCCCGGATTGCAGCATTAGGCTGAGGTGGGCGGGCGGGAGCAAGTGGGGGCCTGATGGCGGTGGGGGGGGGAAAGCAGGTGGCAGAGCAAACTAACCCGAGACAGCTGGAGCCCGAAGAAAAAAAAAACACGCTCAGTTGCCCCACCCCCCCCGAATTCCGGCGCTCTAGGAAGGTGCCCACAAGTGCCTACTAAGGGTAAATATGGCCCTGTTTCTACTGCGATAACCTGGCGGTGGTACAGTCAATTAACACACTTTCAGCAAAATTTCCTCTCATGGTGCAGTATCTAAGGCACTTAGTGTTGCTCTATCTGGAATGGAATATCTGTGTGGTAGCTAAACATGTGCCAGGGGTAGAAAACGAGGTGGCTGATGTGATGTCTTGATTTCAGTTTCGCAGGTTCTGAAGCTTGGTGCCAGAGGTGGACGAGGTGGGGGCAGAATCCTCACAAATGGCTATGGGATGTAGCCATGGTATTGTATTTGACCTGATCATGAGATCGGTAACTGAGGCCACTTGGTACCATTATTAAAATGTTTGGGAGGAGTGGGAGAGTTTTGTGCAGAGTGCCGGTGTTGGTCCCGATTACAAAGATAGGGTGCTGTGGGTCCTGAATTGCGTGGACGAGGATTTTACAACAGGGCATTTGGTACCTGCAGTGAACCTGTGAAAAGCGGTTTTAGTGTTCTTATTTAAGAAACAGGGGTTGCGGAACGCTACGAAAGAATTGTTAGTAAGACAGTCGTTAAAAGGCTTCTGCAAAGGGGCAATTAGCAGAGACAAATGGAGGCCCATTTCATTTGAATTGTTGTGGCATCTAGTAGGTCATCTCAAGGCGGTGTGTTTCTTTGAGTACGAAGTAAAATTGTTTTAAGCGGCATTCATTTTGGCTTTCTTTGACGCATTTAGAATCGGGGAATTGATAAGCCGATGAAGGAGACGGTGGTGGTCTATTACTGGTTGATGTGGGTGTGGCCAATGATAATGTTAAATGTCGATTATGGGGATCCAAAATGGATCAAGTGGGTCAGGGTAGGTTGGTGGTGGTGTACGAAATCCCAGGTAATAGGCTTTGCCCCATGGGTCCGATACAGAGATTCTTAAGAAGGTGGGGAGGGCACCCAAATCCATTGTTGAGGCACGAGGACGGGTCATCACTTTCTATGTTTCGGTTTGTGGCATTGTTGCAGGCTTGTCTAGCAAAAGCAAGGGACTCACCTAAGGAATACCGCTATCATTCCTTTAGGATTGGGGCAGTGACAGAAGCCTCCAGATAGGGCTTGGAGGGTGACATAGTTCAGAAGGTAGGAAGGTGGGAATTGTCCCGCTTTCAGTCCTATGTGTGTCCTCACCTGGCGGCATCCTAAAGCGGTGGTGGTATTGGTGATGATGGAATGTATAGTTTTATTTGCTGGTGTTAATTGACCTAAGTATATATATGTTCATAATTCGCAGTTGAAGTGGCGCTGGGGAACGTACTGGTTTTAATTGTTGGCACTAATTGTCTTCTTTTTTAGGTGCATGTTTCATCTGGATCATCAATCACTAGATCGGAGGCCATTATAAAATGGATCTGGATTCGAGGGCTGACGTGGGTGAGATTACTTCCCGAAATAACATATTACATGAGGGTGGATCAGGCACCTAATGTGCTGGTGCTACACGTGGAAGGAAATGACTTGGGGGTCCGCATATCCCGGGACCTGATCAGGGATATCAAGTTTGACCTCCTGAGACTGTGGTTGGCTCATTCGGGGATAATAATTGTATGGTTAGATATAGTGGCGAGGTTGTACTGGAGATTCGGTAGATCCGTGGAATGACTTAAGAAAGCGAGGATAAAAGTGAACCAAGTAATGGGCAGATTCGAAGTGCGGAATGGTGTAACAGTGGTGGGGCATCAAGAGTTGGAGTCACCAGACAGCCAGTACATGAGAGTGATGGTGTGCACCTTAATGCAATTGGTACTGACATGTGGATGCTGGGCTTGAGGGAAGGAATCGAGCAAGCGTTGGGTGTGTGATGCACCCGGGCCACATAAGGTGTCACGTGTCCATGGTCTATGGTGGGGGATAGGTCTGTTCCAGAGGCTGGAATCAGAGGTGTTGGCTGGTGGTAAGACGTCACTATTGGGGTGTAGTGACTTATGGTACAGGTCAAGGGAAACTTGTGGGCGTGGTTCTGCAAATTGGTGGGGTGTTAACGATGGGAGGTTGATACACCCCACCCCCTGGGCTGGCTGCTTTTGCAGCCAGGGGGGAACCCTGGGCTGGATGCAATGCGGCCGGGTGGATGCAGAAAAATGGTAGAGTTGCTTCTGGGTCAGACCTATCAGATGTCATAAGGGGAGATATAAATATAAATTATATATATATATAATATATATATATATATATATATATAATTTATGTCTGTTATGTTCTGTTATTGGGGGTGGCATTGTACAGACGCTGGGTGATATATGTATGTTTTGTTAATAAAGGCTGTGGCCATTGTACCCAAATCACAGGTCTTGCGTGTTTATTTTGGTTAAGTAAGTTGGAGGGTGGTGGGTGTCATACGAAACTGAGAGTATCCGCTAGATATATTGTCTAGGGGGGCAGAGAGCACTATAAGGTTGAGCAAGCCCATGACAATCTGTGGGGCAGGGAGTCCTATGCGACTAGGGTGGGCTGGAGGCTGTGAGATTGCATTTCAAGGGGGGCCAAGAATTGATAGGTATAACGAGTGGTATGAGTAGTTGGAAGGGATTAAAAGAGGTGAGAGGGGAGAGATACCTTCTCTTTGGAAGTCCGGATCCTTCTAACACAAGACCTTGAGATTGAAAGCAGTGACATCAAACATTTTGAACAGTTCACAAATAGAAAAATTATGGTTTTCACATCTAAATTTTCTGTTTCTAAGCTAATTAACATTTGAATAAGTTGCTAATTATAATAATAATAATAATAATAATAATAATAATATAGTAATATTCCATATAGGAAATATTTTAAGAAGTTGGAAGACAGAGTTGAAATCCTTAAAGGGAATCTGTCAGCAGGTTTTTGCCATGGAATCTGATGACAGAAATCTCTATGGGTTAAAAAACAAAAATTAACTATGCCTCTATTATCAGGTTATGTGCTGTTTTTTTACTTAAACTGAAAGCTTTATCAACAGGTGATTATCATTTTTGGTCTACGTTGTCACGTGCACAATCTGACACTCCACCTCCTCTGATTAGCAACTGACTGTCAATGTACAATGTCTATACAGAGCCTGGTGTGGGCAGGGGCAGCTTTTCAACTCTGCTGCATGGTAATCTAAAATCTCTGATTATGTCAGAACCACTGCACCCAGCAATCTAAGTGATACATTATTGGATTCATAGATTCTTTACCTCCATTATGCTGCACGCAGATGAGGTAGCAAAAACCTGCATTCAGATTCTCTTTAAATGTAAAAAAGTTAGGCTGGGGTTACACAGTGATGTGTATGGTAGTTCTCTGACAAATTGTGCAATAAAAAGATCTGTGCAACTTGTCTGTGACTTGCAATTGTTTAACTATTTATAAAACAGCCAAGCAGATAAGTTGTATGCAAGTCACAAGTACTCGTACTCACATGTCTATGTCAAGTGTGGAATAGGCATAGAAAGTGCGTCCAGTGACCAAAAATCCAATTTCTTTGGAAGCAAATATGACTCCATCACAGCATGTGCAGGGTAAGACACGACATAATGGGAGTTAATTTCATTCAATGTTGCACAATGTGTCATTACGATTTTAATGTTGCAAACACACACATTCTGCTGTGTAGTCCTAGCCTAAAAAATAGCTGAAAGCATTATCCACTTATATAATTGTGCTATTCTGTCTGTCAGCCACTTCCGCAATGTCCTCCTATCACACGCAAACCACTTCTGCAGCGCCCGCCATATTTGCACACCCAAGTGATGGTGCCCGAGATTGGTAGTAGCCCCTTGCAAACTACCTCCAGCGATGCCATCAACAACTGGACCCGATGCCACCCACAACCAATGTCTGGAATCACCAAACGCCCAACCCCCCGCTCACGCTGTCGCCCAAGCTGCCACGCTCCAACTAACCTTACGGTACAGGACCTGTGGTAATGTCATGGTCATGTGCTTAGTCACGTGCATGGGTGGAGTCAGGTTACGTGACTGATCACATGACCGTGACATCATGACAAGTCCTGTACCTACTACTTCCCAGCTGTGATACAGAGTGCAGGCCTGCACAAGGGGGTTGGACAAAGAGCACAGCACAGAGGCGGAGTGCACAAAGAGCACAGCACAGGGGAGGTGGGGTTTGCACAGAGAGCACAGCAGAGGGGAGGAGGGAGGCACAGACAGTGCACAGAGGGAGGCAGAGAGGAGGCATAGAGAATGCACAGGGGGCCACAGAGGTGCCACAGAGACTACACCGAGGGGACACAGAGGACACGGGGGCACAGAGACCGCACAGGGAGACAGAGAGGGGGCACAGACGGCACACAGAATGGGCATAAGGAGGCAGAGAGGGGGCATAGAGACTGCACAGGGGGCCACACAGGGGCCACAGAGACTGCTCAGAGGGGCACAGAGAGCGCACAGAGACCACACAGATAGACAGAGAGGCACAGACAGCACACGGTGGAGGCACAGGGAGGCAGCGAGGGGAACAGACAGCACACAGGGGCAGAGAGCAGAAAGGGGGGCATAAAGAGCGCACAGGGGGCAGAGAGCGTGAGAAGGGGGCAGAGAAAGCAAATGGGGCAGCGAGTGCACAGGCGGCAGAAAGAGTGCAGGGGCAGAGAGAGCACACAGGGGGCAGAGAGAGTGCGCAGGGGGCAGAGAGAGTGCACAGGGGGCAGAGAGAGTGCGCAGGGGGGCAGAGAGAGTGTCTTCTATGAAGGTCGGTATGAGTTTTCCCGAATGTGCTCTGAAACCTTATAGGACCTGCTGGAGTGTTCCTCCAGTCCGGGTCTTCCAGCAGTCTCATGTCCAGGAAGGTGTTTAAACCTGAGCTTGCAGCACAGGGCGGGATTCTCAGTCTGGAGCCAAAGAGGCTAAAGCTAATGAGCGGGAGCTGAGAGAGCAGGTTGTGTGCTGACAAAACACAGCCCAGCCGTGTGGTCTTGGCTGTCGCCCATGGACCCGGCCAAGACAGAACCTGGCAGAGGAACAGAGCTTATACCGGTCTGAGTTGCAAATGTACAAAGTTGTACCAGCTGCGTCCTGGATCCCTGAGGTCTGTAAATCACTGGACTTTGTAAACAAACAGTGTTGTTGTGTGAACAAGAACTTGAGTCACTGCCTCCCATCTTGGCTAATCGAAGCTGCTACCTCACAGTATACAAAGATAGCAGCGGTGTGGCGCATCACACCGTCCCACCACTTCCACCGCAAGATTCCAGTAATTACAGGATTAAGTCAGAGGAGAACTTGGTATGCGCTAATAAAGTGGATAACAAAGTGTCTGTCTATTTTGTATGCAATAAAGGATTTCTCTATGTGTTTGTGTTTTTTCCTCTTTATTGAAAGTATTGCTAATGGCTGGGTGTCATACTGACGGCTGACATTAGCAATAGGGCTTGACTTCAGCTGCCAAAAAAGTTGACATCAACCCTTTATTACCCAGTCTACTACTGCTACATGGCAGCTGGAAGAGCGGGGTAACTGCCAGTTATGATGTCTTTTATGGAGGCGCCAATTCTGGGGCAGCAGCTGTTCACTGCAATTTTAAGCGTGGGGGGTCCTGAATTGTTGGGTCTCACCACGCTGAGAATTCCTGTGCCTCAGCTGCCTGGGTTACTTTGGATGGCAGAATAAAATACAGAGAAGCCAACGCCAATTTTTTTTTAAATTATTTATTTAAATAAGTAAAAAAAAAAATGGCTTCCCTATATTTTTAATTGCCAGCGAAGGTAACACCAGGCAGCGTGGGTTGGCAGCCAGTAGCTGATTGGTTTACCTGTGCTGGCAATAAAAAATACAACAAAGCCCTACACATCTTTTACCAGGAAATTAAACACTTTGTTGATTCAAAAACAAAAAACAAAAAAAAACCAATAGGATTTTAAGTAAAAATACATTTACATACATTGTGAGAGAGCATGGTGGGGTAGAGAAACCACACGGGGGGAGAGATGACTGCCGCCTCCAGCACTACAGAGCCTGCCCCATCATGATGTCACCACTCTACCTATGCAATAACATCAGTCCCACATCTATATTAGTATTCTGTGCCATCTTGTATCATCAGAAAAAAAAGGATGAATATTTTTAATACATTTTATAACTTTTCTGACTTCTTTTAAGTACACCCTTAAGACACATTTCAAGTAGGAAGAAGAACTTTGGCACATTTTTCTGTGCTCCATTCAGTACTACATTTTTGGTGCTTAATTTTTCAGAGTAGTTTTCACCCTAATTATTTTGCATTTTGCTCTATAAATCTCATTCATTACATCACTGGATAATGTGTTCTTACCTCCTTCGTTGATGCAGATCAGAGAGCTGTGTGATTTCTCCTCCAGGACTCCTTCAGGCTGAGAATACCAATAATTGATTAAACAATTATGCCTATTGTATATTATTACATTACACCTGCATGTAAGAGGGTTAAACATGAATCTGACTCTTAGATAAATGAAGAACGTATGCCATTTAAAACCCACTTTTATGTTCAGAACTGTGCAGGGATGATAAATCTTTTATTGGTAGCTATTGACCCTGTCAATATTTCTTATTGACACTTCTGCAGTTAAAATACCAACTGGGTACCTAAATAGCTTTGTCTGTATATAAATACATTTTTATATCATGACATGCTATACCTAATGCCACCTGTTATATCATGTTATATTATACCTGCTGCATACCTCCAGAAATGCACTATTACTATTCAGAATAAATGTAATTTCATTTGGGTACGCACAGTAATGGTACCTTTACATGTAACAGGTTTTCCACAGGTAACATACTGGTTGCAGTGAAATCATGGAGAGATTATTCCATTTGTACACAGCAACAAGATAGAACCTTATCTCCATGATTTCACTGCAACCAGTAAGTTACCTGTGGAAAACCTGTTACCTGTAGCTGCATGTAAAGGTACCATAATGCTATATTTAGTGATAGCTAGCAACTATAAGGATGAGCAGGAAACTTTATTAAGATGCTAACCTAGGACTTTGTAGAGGGTCACAGATGAACATACAAATTGTCACATCACAGTAATCCAGTGATTGGAGCCTAAGTGTGACGGGATACATTATTAACTGAATATGTATGCTGCTAGAGTGTGCAATTTGCTAAGCAAAAGCTTTTACGGGGCACTGCTGCCAGGATGGGTGACTGTGAGGATGTAACCAACATTGTGGATGTGTTGTACTATATTGTGGGAGACACAAACACTGTGCCTGTGTGAAGGAAGAGCTGCTGAGGAAATTGCCAGCAAGCTGACACAAGCACTAGTGAAGTTTTGCAAATACAAGTAAAGTGTTTCAAGTGTGAGACCATTCATGTAATACCAACTTAAACCATCAAAGCACACAAGGATTCCTGTGTGTAAAGTTTTTGTAGGGTCACTTTTGTACACCTGCATTCATTTTGCTATTCTTGACTGGGGAACAATATTGAAACCAATGGGTCACTCCATCGTATACTCTTAAGGTACCGTCACATGCTACGATCTCGTCACAGATTTTTGATCGTTCAAACGATATCGTTTGTGCGTCGTTGCGTGTAAATGAACTATCTTGAAATGATAAATCGTTGGATCGTTCATCAAAAATTTGAGATTCTGACCTTAAATCCGTCGTTCGTCGTCCAATTAACGTTCTGTGAACCAGTAACATCATTCAGTGTGACACCTTTTTGAACGATGTCGTTCACAATTCTCCTATTCCTGCCGCTTTGTAAAATTGTTCACTAAGTTCTTCTCGAAGGAGCTGGCGCGTTGTCAAATTTAACATCGTTAACGATATCCAAGCGTGTCACAAACGATGTCCAAACGATAACGGTCACGTGACAACGCTAACGATATCCTTGACGTGTGACGGTACCTTTAGGCTACGTGCTGACTAGAAAATAGTGGTGCATACTTTTTGCTGTCAGAAATCTGCAGGAAAAATATGCAGAACAAAAATGACTGTGTCAACAGTGCGGGTTTTTTGCTGCGGATATGGTGCTTTTTGTTTTAACTTAGGCTCCAGACTCTAACAAATTCATTTCCTGCTCTGGAGAGGGAGAGGAGGGGGAGAGGAAGAGGGAGAGGAAGAGGGGTGGGAGAGAGAGGAAGATGAGGGGAAACAAGAGAGAGAGGCAGTGGGGAAAAAGAGGGGGAGAAGGAGAAAAGAGGGGGAGAGAGGGAGAGAGGGGGAGATGAATAGAGGGAGGGAGGAGAAGAGGGAGGGTAAGAGAGAAGAGAGGGAGAAAGAGAAGGGGAGGAGGAAAGGGAGGAGGAGAGAGAGCAGTGGTGTGGAAGAGGAGTGGGATAGGGAGAGGGAAAGAGAGGGAGAGGGTGGAAGAGAGAGGGAGAGCGAGAGATGAGAGAGGGAGGGAGTGGGGGAGAAGGAGGGGTAGAGAGAGAGAGGGGGAGGGAGAGGAAGAGAGGGAGGGACGGGAAGAGGGAGAGTGAGAGAGAAGAGAGGAGGGGGAGGAGGAAAGGGAGAGAGCAGGGGAGAGGAAGGGTGAGAGAAAGAGAGGGAGAAGGAGGAAGGGAGAGAGGGACAGGTAGGGGGACAGAGGGAGAGGGAGGGGAAGAGGTAGAGAAGAAGGGGGAGCAGATGGCTTTAAGCATTCTGCAGCTAATCAATAAATAACCCTGTGACTCACCGCGGCCGGCGGACTCCGGTTTATACAGGCGATTCTTCTCCTTCCTTGTCACGGGTGGACCGCGCCTGCCGGTAGTGGGGCCCGGTGTAGTGCAGATCAAAAGTGAAGACGTCTTACGGGAACAGATTAAAGGGGTTTAATTTGTTTTCTTCGTGACGCCACCTATGAGTAGTTCGGTAAGGGCTACCGACGCTGCGGAACCCCCGGGGTGATGGACAGCAGCAAGATGTTACGCTCCCCACAGGCTGAGCGGTGATCCCCGGAGGCTGGAGCTGCTCAAGATGTTGTGCGGCAGCTGTGGTTACCTTTAGTTAATGACGGACAGTTCATAAGGAGACACGGACACAGATAGTCTCTGCAACGGGTCTTTACTGTAACCAGCAGGCAGTACATGGCTTACAGTGGTTGAGTAGAAGACCGGGTGGACTTAGCAGTGATAGTGCTCCTCAGAGATCCGCAGTGTTCCTCCATTCTACCTAACTTGATTGCCAGCGTCGCCCAGGAATACCAGGTCGGGTACGGGGAGGCTGCTTCAATGCCCTATCCATGATGTACGTTCTGGATGCTTTGGGGAGCCTTGGGTCCCTCAGTGGGTACACCGCTGGTTAGACGACTGGAAACTGGCTGGTGGTGGAGTGCTCCTGTAAAGCTGATCCTCCACGGGGCTGGTTCGCGTGGCAGAGGTGAACTGCTGCCAGCTTCGGTACCAGTGAACCGGCTGTGAGTTGTGGGCACGGGAGTCTTTTGGGAACCCGTGTAGATATGCCCAATCCCGGTAGTTAAGGCCTCAGGTGCTGACACCCGACCGGTGACGGCCCAGGGGCCCGCACGGGGTGCGGAGCCCCCGCTCCTCTCCAAGTTCTAGTCTGCTCTCTTCAGGTTCTAGAGGCTTCTTTTAGACCGACTGACTGCTCTAGACTATTGTGTGTTCTAATTCACTACCCTAACACTCCACCCACCAGGACCTAGGATTGGTCCCCTGTTCTAGGTGTTGTATGTTGGGTTGGATCTCAGAGAACTATTGCACTGCTTTGTCAGAGAATATTGCGGCTGCAATACTCCCTTGTGACGCACTCGTTGCGGGGCGCCACACCTGCACGTATTAAATACTAATTTTGGCACAGATTTTATTGCAGATTTTTCATGGATTTAAACTCTCAGTAAAAAGTCATTGACAATTTTGCAAGATAATGGACATGTGCTGGGGAATCTGCTGTATGCCCTGTAAGTTTCCACAGTATATTGTATGTTCAAAATCCCATCCACATAAATAGCAGTATAAATTATTAAAATTTAAGGACACAATTTCCATCAGAAACCAGTAACAAATCTTCCTCCCCTGAACATGGTCTTACAACACGATCTATTAACATGTACCACTCCCCTTACAAAGATATACTGGCTGTTTCTACAGTACTGTGGTATGCCCTGGAACTGTATTTATATTATTATTATTATTATTATTATTATTATTATTATTATTAGCATTTCTTTAGATACACATTTGTATTTATTAATCTTGACTAAAATCTGAAATAGTTTTCAAATAAACATTAAATATAAATAAGGCCCTTGAATATTTTAAAAATGTTTTCCATTGCTTAAATACAATAAAGGTACCGTTACACGCTTCAATGTCGTTAAGATCTCACCAACGATCTCATGGGAGTGCGGTTGTTAGGACATCTTTTTGAGATCGTTGGTGAGATGTCACATGTCTAGATATCGTGAACGACGCACCAGCGATGTGGCGAGCAGCTATCGTTCGCACAACCCAGCGAACGATACTTGCTCATTGTTGTGAATAGGCGAAGTCGTTAAAGACATCATTATCGCGGTGTCACACACAACGATGCAGCAGGTTGGCTGAACGACGATCATCTAATTTGATGTTCTCAAATCTGCAATCAGCGATCCATCGATTTATCGTAGTCATATCTTGGTGTAACACGCTACGACGTACTTACGATGTCATTTGAACGCCTCCAAACCCGTGAAGTTTGAGAGATATCGTTCACGATCTCATACCGTGTAACGGTACCTTAAGAGCGAGCATTGGATGCTGTGTGTACGGGGTCACCCACAAGACACTCCTGTTTGGTCAAATTACCAAGATACAGGACTATAGAACTATATCTTAGATTCAAAAAAGGAAAATCTTGACTGAATGCACAAAATGGTAAAGTAGATTTATTTGAATTATGCTAAACTAATTTTATTAACCGATAATACACTCTCACCTGTACTAGTGCTTTCTTTACAATGGTAGCAGTTCTGCTTTGTTTACGAACAACAGGGATCTCATTTCCACAATATTCTCTTGTATCGAGAGGTTCTGTCTCTACAGTCATGTTCAGATGTCCTGAGAAGAGATACAGATAGTAAATTAAGTATAACCTCAATTCCCCAAAAGTTTGGACTTTGTGTAAAATGTAAAGAAATTAAGATAGCCATGATGTGGAAATCTCTTAATGCCATATTTTATTCACAACAGAAAATAGAATACAGATCAGAAGTTCATTCTTGGTAATTTTTCCACTGTACCTTAAAAAATTGTTAAACTCATTTAGAAATTATTAGCACCAACACATGTCAAAAATGTACGACCAGGCCATGTCTACCATTGTGTAGCGTTGCCTGTTTTTTACTACTAAATGTAAATTTCTGATTAGTGAGGAGAATAATTGCTGGAGTTTTGGGAGAGGAATGTTTTCCTGTTTATATATTATAGTTGGAGACACACTATGCGAGATGCATGTGTGGTGCCCCTGCGGATCCATTCGCCTCAGAGGTACTGCACCCCAGCCAGAGGTGTAGTACCCCACTCGCGGGTAAGGAGGGGACACTGACTGGTATTCAGACACCCAGGCCAGGACTACACCACCTCAGGTCAGGGTTAGGGTGAGAATGCTCCTAAGGGAGAGCACAGTCCTTGATCCTGTCTGGAGGGGAGGAACCAGGGTAGTAGGGTTTGGTGGAGAGTGAAGTTTAGGGGAGCACCCAGGAGGGAGTGAAGTCAGGGAGGACACATGTTACTGATGTAGCACATGTGACAGGCAGTATAAAAGCATGGTAGAAACATCTAGGAGACAGTTGGTGGGTGGCTGGCAAGAGCTGCAGGAGTATGTGAGGGCCAGAGTGTCTGTCAGAGAGGGGTAACATCTGGAAAGAGATGACCAGGGGACTGGAGCCAGTGGGAGCTTGTCCTAAGACCTGAGAGATGCAAGACCAGACAGGGGAGCTGAGAGAAAGTGAGAGGGTGCTCCAAAAGATGGAAGGGGTTCCAGGGGACCGGATAGTGAACAATCCACCTGGGGATGCCTGCATCCACAGTAACTGAAATCGTGTAGAGGGACCAGGCCGCAGAGTAGGGGTACTGGGCCTGAGACTAGTGGAGAACAACCAGGGTCAGCTAGCAACCCGGAGGCTGCAGTATCTCCAAGTGCCACAGCCGGCACTGGCTCGGGGCATTGTGTGTGAGGCACAGGGTAGGAGGGCGAAGCAAGTGCAGAAGAAGAGTCGAACATGAAGGGACAGTAGAAAGGGGGTACCAGCTGAGTGTCACCACATTGCCCGGGAGTTAGCTGGATCCCCTTCTCCACCTCCAAGGACTCAGTGCTCTGCGGGTTGTTGCAATGGTGACGGCTGCTGTAACTGAGAACGACAACGCTGTGAGTAAACATTTAGAGACTGCACCCTGCTGCGTCTGTGGCTTTCTTGCTGCACCCCTGCACTCTAACATCAGCACCAACTCACCCAGTAACATCTGCTGCACTGGTGGGGGGGGTCAGTGTGTCGTCCCACGTTCAGGCGTCACAGAGGGGTATTGCACCCATAAAAGAGGTGTAATTTCCCCATTTCCCCAGCTGCAAGTGGACCCTAGGTTGGTGGGTGGGACTTATTCCCGCACTCCCACATTAGCTGACTGGTGGGAGGTTACCCGGGAGGGGATATATTCACCTCTAGGGAGATAAAGGGAGTCTTCAGCAGAAATGGCCAGCTAGGAGAAAGAGTAGTCTCTCTCTAGTTGGTGAGAGAGAGAGGGACGGAACAGTCGGAGAAGGAGGAAAGTTGGAAAGAGTGTGGAACGAGGCGGAAGGGTTACCAGATGGTTTCAAGCTGATCCGGAGGGAAGGAGAAGGGGTCTTGAGGAGATCCTGAAAGAGGGTGCCCGACGAGCGGAGTTGAGGCCCTAGAGAGAAAGGGGGAACCCCAGCGTGGAGCAACCATACTCCAGGGGATTCTCCAGTCCACCACAGCAACACCAGGCCCGAGGATCCAGCCAAAGTCCATCTTTGCAGTCGGCAACCGGCTGCTGTGGTACGTATATCGCCACAGTACCCTGCCAGACAGCGATCTGCCTGCTTCCTTACCACGAGGGAGAGGACCCCCAATACTACCTACAAGGAGCCATTGGGTATAGGCCCATCCTAGACGGGGAAGAAAGGACACGGGTTCGTCAGCTAAGGTACATCACGGGTTCCACCATACCACCTGGGATCCACTAAAACTGCTCCTAACCTTCTAATTTCACTTCCGCAATGTATATACATACATTGCGGAAGTAAAATTAAGTAAAGCAGGGGTTAAAAATAAAGAATATGTATGCTCACCTGTCCACGAGTCCCCCGGCGCCTCCACCACCTCCTGCCTGTAGGACCTGCCGTGATGTCACAGTCACATGAACGGTTACCGCGGTAACTGGTCATGTGACTGTGACATCACGCGAGGTCCTAAGGATCAGAAGATATGGCTGGAGACGCCGGGGGACTCGTGGACAGGTGAGAATAAAGATAGTTTTTTATTTTTTCGTCCAGAGAAGAGGAGAGAGTAGGGGGAAACACAGGGGAGAAGCGGGGAGCACCAGGGGAGAAGCAGGGAGTACCGGGGAAGAAGCATGGAGTGCCGGGGGAGAACAAGAAAAACAGGGGAGAAGCGGGAGTACCGGGGGGAGAACAGGGGACAGACAGGTGATAGGAGGCAGAGAGGAGCGAAATGACAGTAGGAGCCGGCCAAACTGACCCTGCAAAATGTTGGAATCGGATGCCTATTTGGCATCCGATTGCAGGGATCAGTTTGGATCCGATGCTGTCCGATTTATATCGGACAGTGTCGGATTTCTCAAAATCGTACTGTGAAACCAGCCTAATACAACTGGCCAGATTGTATCAATATGGTGATCCTTTTTGGATCAGTAAAAGTGTTGGAGGTAAGTGTTGTGACCATAACAAAGGTGGTGAAATACAATCGTAAAATGTTGTGAGAAGTCAAAATAACAACCAAAGATTACAAGGTCCCATCGTACCCGATTTGGAGGCTCTTAGGTTCCAGTTGAAGGTTTTGCTCTCATTGGAACTGATACAACTGCTGTATTCACAGTCGGCACAAGGCGTCTCTTTTAATTCATCAGCGTTCTTAAGGGTAGTGCGCACCTGGACAATAAAGGTTTAAAAAATGAGAAAACCATATTTACAGTAATTAAAGCTCTAATTTATAGCCTTGGACAATTATAATTTACGCAGCCTGTCACATTCACTCTAATTTATGCCAGAAAATATGTTTAAATTATAACCAAAATATATTCCAACTAATAGCAGGAATAAATTCAGATGTGCCATGTGAAGAACCTAAACAAGTGCCAAAACAAGTTTGCCTTTTTTTAAAGGGATTATACAGGACAATTTTTTTTCTATTTTCCTAAAATCTAATAGGCAGGTAGTTGCTAACTATCTATCTTTTCTATCCGGCACCGGCTCAGGAGTAGTCACTGACCACTCCTGTTGGCAATTCAACTGTTCCAAATCAACAGAGCAGCTCTTACTCCTCTGGGCTGATCTGACTGTTGACGTCACACTGGCTGACAGCCGGTTTCCCACAGTTAGGCAGCAGGGAGTCGCTGTCAATCAGCATGACATCGGCAGTAATGCCCCATCAACAGATCAGAGCAAAATACAAAGCAGCTCTATTGATGTGACATCATCAGAATCTACCAAATTACTGGCAGGACTGGTCTATGACTTATCTGTGCCAGCAGAGATTGGTGTGGGCAGAACAGGTAGGTAGATAGCAACTACCTACCTCTTAGTTCTTGGGCCCATAGTAAAAATAATCAAATAGTCCAGGATAACCTCTTTTATGAATTAGGTGTACCTAACTCCAGAAGGCTTTAGACTAAGACTGATGAAAGAAATGCCAGTCTTGATATACAGCCACTTTGTACTTTCCAAAAACAATGAAAATGAGTGGAAGTTTGCTCTGTATAGTTAATAACTTTATTTATCTGGTGTACCCTGTGTATCCCAGTCCATGTGTATTCCGGTTTCATGATCTTTCTCAGGCACTGGCCCAACAATGGACTAAAACAAGGGTTTGCAAACATTGAGGTCTATCAACTTCTTAGACTTGTTTAAAAATTATGGGTCCTAAACAATATTAAAAAAAATAGATAAAAACGAATATATGTCTTGTTCTATAGAGAGTAATGAAAGGGTCAATCCTAAAAATAATTTCTATAGTATACTCCATGTAAATCAGTCTGATGCTATGTGGAATATGATATTCAACTGAGGCTTTGTTATGATTAACCGTTGCACTTTTGGAGAAAAAAGTTATGGTATGCAATGTGACGCTGTTTACCTTTATAGGTTGTTTCTGGTAGTTAGAGACTGAAGCCTTGAGGGTAAATGACTCTCCTCTGACAACAGAGTATGGGAGGGCAAGATCCACAAAGAAAGATTGGAAACCTCGTGTGGACGATGGCGGAGAAGGGCGAATTCCATTGGGCCTCATGAAAATGGCTCCTTCATTCCAGTCAGTGATGGTATCCGCAGCTTTATGGTGGATTTGAGTTTTGCCAAATTCTCTAGATAAAACAAGAAAATTGTGTTTTTTTCAGTAATACTATAGCAAGTGATTTGTGTGGGTTTTCCTACTGCTAAAAGCATATTACTAAGTATAATGTCGTAATCTGTGGCGGTTCAGCTGCACACCAAAAAGATAGCCACGAAAAACATCCATTGCACTTAGCAGGAGCCTGCTAGCTCCATTGAAAAGCAACACAGGAGTCTTAATACTGGTGAACAATCTTCTGCAACCAGCCAAGCATTGGGGGCAGTTGTGTCACCTGCGACCAGCCATGCTATGGGGAAGGTGATGGTGGTATTCATAGACACAAGGTTACCATAGGGCGTCAGTAACACGCGCACGTGTAAGGCACAGTATCAGTATGCAGCCTATTGGTCATGCCCACTGCTATTAAATTAGGCAGGTTGTCTCGTACCATGTACATGCATCACATAAATGACAGATGCCCCCCAGAGGGCTCAGCCACACACTGCAAAATATAAAAAAGTGCAAAAAAGACTAAAGATGATGATGTGAGGTGTTAGTGGATATTTTCACCAAAATACGTAAACTCGTAACCCGCCGTCAAGGGCCCTCACACTTACGAGTCCTAACCCTATGTCTGTTTTAGCAGAAAACCACTAGAGGACAAAAATTCAGAAAAAAACTCCAAATGGGTGTGACCAATAGGCTGCATGCTGACACTGTGCGTTACATGTGCTTGTGTGACTGACGCCCTAAGGTAAGCTTGTGTCTATAAATACCACCAATCACCTCCCCCATAACATGGTTGGTCGCAGGTGTTACAACCGGCCTCAATGCTTGGCTGGTTGCAGGAGATTATGCACCAATATTAAGACCCCTGTGTTGCCTCTCAGTGGAGCTAGCAGCCTCCTGCTAAGTGCAATGGATGTTTTTCATGGCTATCTTTTTGGTGATTTTTTTCTGAATTTTTTGTCCTCTAGTGGTTTTCTGCTTAAGTGGGAGGGCCCTTGACGGTGGGTTACAAACTTAAATATTTTGGCGAAAATATACACTAACACCTCACATCATCATCATTAGCATTTTTTGCACTTTTTTATCTTTTGCAGTGTGTGGCTGAGCCCTCTGGGGGGTGTCTGTCATTTGTGTGATGTATGTTCATGGTGCGGGGCAGCCCACCTAATCTAATGGCTCGGCTACAAACGCATTCCTCCTTATAAAAGGAACAGCAATATACAGTACATAGAAGTTGCTGAAGGATCCTTTATGCCTTCATTTATGGGATTAGTGTGGTTCCCAGTGGTCAGACTTCTGCCAGTCATGAAATAATGCCATTTTTAAAAGCACATGGTGACTCAATTTAATATAGTTTCGCAAATCCACTAATGATGTTGATCAAAAGTTTTCTTTGGCTTCATATAAATAAAAGCTTACTTTGATATGATAAAATTAGAGATGAGCAAACACCTGAGTGTTCGGATTCGGTATGACGAATGGCGAGATGTTCGCCGAACCCCCTGAACTCCACTGGAATCAATGGCAGGCAACATCAAATGCATAGAAAAGTCCTTTCAAGGGGCCCAAAAGCTGCTAAACACAGCTCAAAACCGTTTTACAGTTTAGTTCAAGAAGATTTACACTTTGGCTGTGCACCACCGGAGGGGAACCTGCCTCAACGGGAAGGGATCCCGAACCTGACTGTCAGCACCGCTTAGTGCCCTGATTATTCTCTTATCGTTTTACAGTTTAGCCCCGCTGTTTTGGCACAGACATTAGCTTCCAACATTATTTGTCCAGATTCTGGGCATTCTTGCCCTCTTCCATGATTGCGTCCTTTGCTTTAGACCTCTTCATTTGCCTGCCTTTATAAACTCAGGTTTGGCCTCTAGTTCGATGCTTGACTATTCTGCCTTGTTTTCTGCTCCTTGTGGCTTCTCAAGTTTCTCCGTTTACTCTCGTAAACCCTGTGAGAGTTTTCTCTTGCTACTTATCTGAGGTTCTGCTTACCTACACCAGTTATCAGCATGCCTTCTGCTTCTAGCTGCTTGTGTTACTCCCTTTCCTGCGGCTCCTGCCTCACCTGACTTTGCTGATATGTAAGCTGATTTGCTTTATTAATGGGAACCTGTCAGATCATTTATGCCCCCCAAGCTATCATTATCTGTACCTGCAGCTTCATAGTCCTTACTGAAATATCCCTATCTTAGCTAATAGTGTAATATTAAAGTTGAAAAAAGCAGTTATAAACTTACATTTTCATATATAATAATAATAAATCTTTATTTATATAGCGCCAACATATTCCGCAGCGCTTTACAATACAGTGAGTAATAGAGGAAAATACACAGTATAATACAGTAAGAAAATACACAATATACGGTAATACAGTAATTCCAGTAGAGGATAAATACAGTACAATAATAGAAAACAATACAATAAGCATAGAATCAATGTAAAAAATACAATACAATAGATAAAGCAAAAATAAAGGTGACCCTGCTCAAGAGAGCTTACAATCTACAACAAGATAGGGGTTACACAAAGTATAGGGGCTTATTACATTGATGGTCCAGGCATCTTGAGGAAATGGGGGATAGAAATATATGAATGGTCACCAGACAATCTGTGTAAACCTTTTGGGTTTGGTGGAGTTTGAAGAAAAGTTATGTCGAGAGAGATAGTGAATGGGCTATGTATATAAATTAGCACACAGACTAGTCATGAAAACATGTGAACTCAATTTGCACGGTCTCGTGCTGAGCGCTCCAAAACAAAGCTGAGGACTCTGCTGACTGGAAAGTCCTTTTATTGAAAATCCTCCATCCGCCACGACATGTTTCGACGGTGTAGTACCGTCTTTCTCAAGTGGAACCAGTCAGCAGAGTCCTCAGCTTTGTTTTGGAGCGCTCAGCACGATATCCTATCTTATTGAAGAGCACGGCTGGAGCAGAGACGTGAGGACCTGCAGACTTAGAACTTGAACCAGGAGAAAGGAGACCCCGACCACTTTCTAAATCTACACCATTGTTGTGCGGGGATTGCACAACTGGAATAGGTTAGTGATTACTTAATTGAATCTTCCCACTTGGTAATAATGGTAATGCACTAGTGCGCCCCCTATATTTCTTTTGTCTTAGTCATGAAAACAAACTCTTTGCTGCCCTTGAGAACTGCATTTTCTATTGCCAGCTAAGGGTAACCCAAGCAGCTACTGGCTTCTAACTCCCGCTGTTGGGATTACCTTCACTGGCAATGGAAAATCCAGGGAAGCCCTAATTTTTAGTTTTGTTTGTTTTTTTTTTTTAAAAACTAAAAAAAAAATTGACGTGGGCTTCGCCAAATTTTTAATGCCAGCAAAGGTAACCCAGGCAGCTGAGGGCTGGAACTCTCAGCATGGTAAGGCCCAAGCGTTCTGGACCCCCCACACTAAGAACTGCAGCCAGCAGCCCCAGAATTGGCACCTCCATGAGAGACATCAAAACTGGGGTAGATCTCCCATCTGCCATGTAGCGGTAGCAAACTGGGTAATAACGGGGTTGGTGATAGCTTTTTTTGCAGCTGTCACCAAGCCCTTATTGCTAATGTCAGCCATCAATATGGTAAAAAAATGTTTTTTTTTTAAAAAACACACATCAAAAGAAAAACCTTTATTTAAAAAAAAGTAGACACACACCTCATTCACCACTTTATTATACCCACCAAATCCCTCTGACATAGTCCACGGTCTGGTCCAGGGTCCGGTGACGTCCAAATCAGATCCAATATCAGCTGATTGTTTGGCTGGCCAACCGAACAGCTGATGTGCCGGTAAAATAATCAGCTGATGCAGTCAGCTGACAGCATCAGCTGATTGTTTGAAATAGCTGGCGGTAAAAAGATCGATCTTTTTACCGCCGGCTATTTCAAACGATCAACTTATACATCAGCTGATTGTTTGAAATAGCCAGCGGTCTTTTTAAAAAATGACTTTTTCCTGCAAACGACTTTTTCCTGCCGGCGGGCTAGCTTCCAGGCGGAGGACCGGGCAGAGAGTTGAAAATCAGTTGGGGGCCATGAACTGGGCGGGAAATGGAGGATAGGACAGGGAACAATTTAGGAATCCTAAAGGCAGGCAGGGAGCAAAGCACCAGGCAGGGTGGGAAGAACCGGGTCGGGAGCATGTGTGGCGCCCTGTGCCAGGTAAGCCACAGAACCAACTAGTTCACTAAGGGATTTCCACGTCTAGTACTCACATACACCCAACACCTTCCAGGTCTGTAGGGGGAGCTCTACTGGTTGCTGTTAAGTCAGATCCCCTATAAGTACAGGTGCTGGGGGCGGAATTAGCAGAGTGTGCAGTCACTAGAAGAACTGTGAAGTTCAGCTCAGAGCTAGGGAGCCGTGTTAGCCCCGACACCAGTGCACCTCCAGAGCCAATGTGAGGGTCCAGAGAGCAAGGACTGCAGGCAGAGGCAAGGAACACTTCAGAGGGGGCAGAGGAGGCATCCCGGCTCACCCCAGGAGAACACTGGTCACTGGAGACCGAGTCTGCACAAAGGGAAAGAGATCAGCCCAGCAGAGAATCCAGTACACCATGGAGGCTTAGCTTCCCGAACACTCGCAGCAACCACATTTGAGAGTCAGGGACTGCAGGAGAAATAGCGGTAGCCCAGAGAGAGCGCCCTCAGTGCAGCAACAAGGGTGTAACAGACACAGAAGGTCAGGCTGATTTTCACACACGCCATACTAGAGAGAAGGAACAGGACAAGGAGGCCTTTACCTCACTCGACGTGGAAGTCCCAAAGTGTATCCTTCATCCCTGGACGTGTATCCTTTTCCATCAGTAAAGGTACCAAAAGAGACTTTCTGTGTGTATATGTTCATCATTCCAGTCCCACACCACAACGACTGCGCTGCCCTACTCCACCATCCGTCCATACAGCCTCGGGGACCCTGCTCTTCCTGTAGAGAGCCGCCCATCCCCCGGAGGTCTCAGCAGCGCCGGTGCTATCACTGGACCTACAGGTGGCATCACGACTGACAATAACTTTACTCCCTGTAAATATACCCCTTTTCATTGTCACCCAAGGGCAAAGGCTCGGGCATGGACCACCTGTGACATCCCTGCACCCAACCGCCTGAGACCTGAGTACCCAGTCCCTTGTGGCCCCAGACACATGCATCAGCTGATTGTTAAAAAAAGCTGGCTAAATGATTTATAGCTTACAAGCAGTCTCTATCCGCAGACTGGAAAGGCAGGCTTAATTCTCCCCTCCTCACTGGCTCCTAGCACGCCCTACAGGGCGTCCTCATTCCTTGTGCTGTGCCACCTCTTTTTGAAATTCCTGCCTCCCTTGCTGCTATGATGCACCGGGCCAGAATGTCATATGTGGATGCATGGTGGGGGCTTAAGACGTGTACAGCCCGGCTTCAATATGCGCATTGCGCTTGTGACGGAGCCGGGTTGGGTATGATGTTCCGGCCTGGGGTATCATAGCAACAAAGTAGGCGGGAATTTCAAAAAGAGGTAGCACACCACAAGGAATGAGGATGCCCAACAGGGCGTGCAGGGAGCCAGTGAGAAGGGAAGAATGGAGCCCTGAAACCCGCCTTTTCAGTCTACGGATGTAGACTGCTTGTAAGTTATAAATAATTTTTCTCAAACTTTATAGAACACCTTTAGATTAGACAAGGATGGTTAGGGATCAGCTAGCAAGGTGCAGGGTCAGGTAGTGATGGCATGGGGGATAGATAAGGGGGGTAGAACAAGCTGACAGGTTCCCTTTAATTGGTACATGTGCCGCTGAGAGCTGTAAGGAAACATGTTCTTTCTTTGAACTTTTATAGCATTTATATGTTTTTTTAAAGCCTCCACAAACTGTTGAGACTTTTACAAAAAGAATTATCTGCAGAGGCAATGTGTCGGGTGTTCGGCCACAGCTCCCATTAGAAGCCTGGGGCCTCCGGTTTAACGGCTCGGGAGTGCAGCTTCCGCACCGTGTTCAGGGCCGTGTCCCTGTGTCTTCCATGAGCCCATCTGTCTCCTCAGGTTCAGGCGTGTGGGGATCAATGTCTCTTCCGCACCCTAGAGCTCGTCTCTCCTTCCACCCTTCTAGTCTCTCCCTCCCGAGGCGAGCATGTTTGGTGCCCCTGCGGACCTGTGGCCACAATGAGGTACACCAGCTAGGACAGGTAAACTAGCCACCCCACACCAACACCTAACGCATCCCCCAATCCGTAGGCCTAGTACTTCATGTCAGGCAGGGGATAGTGTGGGGAGCTGAGTGGAGGGTGGAGAGAAGGTAAAGAGCCCGGGAAAGGGGTGGGGGAACTAGATTAAAAGCCTAGGAACACTAATTTGGAAGGAGATTCCCTGGAGGGTGGTGTGGCGTGAAGAAGTCCTAAGCCGAGACAACCTAAAGCTGAGAAACTGTAACACCTGAGAGGAAGAACCCGGATCCGGCGGCCTGTGCCACCAAATAGCCATTCCGGGTCCTAAGCTAAGTTCCGAGGAAGAACAGAGGGGGTCCACGAAGCACCTGAACCAATAGGGACACCGTGGGACCGGGCTAACACCAGGGAGCCGGCCCTGTTGACATGGTAGGACATGGTAGGGCGCTGTATGTGATGCGCCCAGGGTATGGGGTACTCAGAGCTCGGGCGTGGAGTTGGGGTGCTGTCACTGGTGGCCGTGCCTGAGTCTGTGGCCCTGGTGGTCACTGAAAATAAAATAAAATAATAAAGAAATGAATAAAGTATCGTGACGCCACCTGCAGTTCCTGGTGATCTCACCAGCGCCGCTGTCAGACCTCCGGAGACGATGGTATTGCAGCCAGTTGGTCTTGCTCCCTGCAGGCGGAGCAGGATCTCTGGGGCAGAGTTGCTGCTGTGCTGGTTGTCGTGGTAGCAGCCCTGTAGATTAACTCGAATAAGACAAGAGAGGCTTTCTTGCTCTGCACAGGTAGTTTTAGTGGTAACTTGTTACGGCAGTTTTCAGGCTCACAGTCACACAGTCTTTGCGGGTAGCTGGCCGGGTAGTCACCGGAAGGTACAAAGACTCTCTGAGGCTCTCAAGTGTTCCTTCTTTAGTACATTCACTGTCCTCTGTGTCTTCCTTGCGCCTCTTTACTATCCGTGCGCCTCCTTACTATCCGTGCGCTGCTCTGTACAAACCCACTTATTACCAGGCCAATTGGGTGCAATGAGGTTACCTTTCTCTTCTCTAAGGGGCTCAACCCGGTTTGAGGATACCTGGTGGGGCTGTACGTTGTGGACAAGGTCGGGGGCTGCTTGGCAGACCTGCGACCCACCGATATTGGCGGCTCAGGGCTGGACTCACCTGCACCGCGACTCTGAGCCAGTACCCCATTGTGGACCGGGATTCCCCCAGACCGTTTACTCGGACAGTCTGGCACTGGGTCTCCCTCTTTAGTCTGGGTCGCCACTCCTTTTCAGGTGCCATCTCTGAGGTGTCCCTCTAGGACTTGTTCCTTGCTTCGTCCCTCAGACTAGTGTGGCGCCCCTGCGACCAGGGCGGCCATAGGGTGAACTGCATCAAGGTAAGGTAGAGACGGTTGACTGAAAAACACACAGACAGATACACACCGACCATACGCCTAGTACTCTAGGTTAGGCAAGGGGTAGCAGGGGTTAATAGTAGTGTGGGTGGAACGTGGAGCAGCACTGACCAAGTGGGTGGAGGAACCGGAATAAAACACGGGAACATTAAGTTGAAGGCAGGAGATTCCCAGGAGGAGTGGTTCCCTGAAGGATGCAGAATCCTAGATGCAGTATTTGTGGTGCCCCACTACGTAGGTGCCACAAAAGGGGTACTGCACCCAGAAAAGTGGTGTAGTACTCCACTGCAATTGGGACTATGGTCACTAGATGGAACCCTAGAGCTGACACCGACACACTAGGATAGTAGGTGGGAGGGCCCCCCGGAGGAGGGATAGTAGCCTCTAGAGGGAACCAGAGAGTTCAGTTAGAGAGAGAAGGAAGATGGAGTAGGAGTGTGGAAGGAGCCAGGCAGCCAGCCTGAAGGAGCAAGGAGGGCCACCTCGGCTAAGGGGCCCCAAGAAAGCAAAGATCCCAAGAAACCAAGAAAGAAAGAGAGGGAAAGAAACTCAGAAGCAGAGTTCACTCTAAAGGGGAAGTGAGTAACGGAAGAGTTTGCCCCATAGGAAGGAAACCGGGTACCGGAGCCCGCAACTGTGAGATCCTCCAAGGCTCACAGAAAATCTGTTAAACAGGGATATTACAAATACGGCCCTGACTCCCAAGGAACCCACATGAGGGGAATCAGAACCACAGTAAGCGCCTGCGGCATTCAGTAAAAGGTTGATCCGACGGGTACAAGGGGAGGAGAAGAGAGTAGAGGCAGCAGGAGGTCAGATTTGTCTACAGGAGATCAGACTTCGCAGCACTGGGACAGAAAAGAAGGAAAAGAAAGGAACATAAAGGAGGGTTCCATCTATAGCCAGAAATCCCAATTGCAGCCTGGAGCAGTTGCCAATATACCATCTGACTAACTGTTGAACTGTAAAGCTGAATGAAAGTTCTCCAGTAAAGTTACCCGGTGAAGTGAAGCTTAGACTCTGCTGCATCCTTTCAAATATAAACTGCTTTATTACAGCATCACTGCCCCGGTGGTCCAGTCCCGCCTGCGGGGACTAATCCATCTAAGCTGCAATACCACCAACCACCGGAGGACTGTGGTGGCACTGGTGGGCATCACCAGACTCAGCAGGTGGGGTCACGACGAAGACAACCTTGTAAATAATCCACTGTAAATAATTCCCCCTATTCAGCTGACCCCCAGGGCCACGGCTTGGGGATGGCCACCCGTGACTTCCCGGACTGAAGAGAGAGCCCGAGAGCCGAGTACCCCGAGCCCTGGAGATCGTCATATTACTAGGAGAGAAAGCTTGCTCAATAGCCAGAGGTGAGGGAGACTACAGCCGCAAGCAGATACAACCCACAGCTGAGAGGAAGGTGGGAGGACAAGGGTCCGGCAGCCGCAGACATCATAGCTGACTGAAGGAACCCTGAGACGAAGCTGAGAGACAGTGAGGACGAGGGAGCCTGGTGATCCCACAGCCATACCTGGGACACTGGAGGCTAGGCAGCTACAGCCAGAGAGCTGGCTCTGTAGAAGTGACGAGGGGCACTTTAGGACCCTAACCACAGGACACAGCAGCAGGGGGCAGGTGCTCTATGACCTGCAGCCTACCTACCACCACGGTTCAGGAACACAGCCATCAAACTCGGGCTAGTGACCCTGACAGAGAGGGACGACTCACACAAAAGCCTGCGACAGCCAGGCCAAACCCGTGGGTGAAGTACTATGAGAGAGAGAGAAAAAGACCTGAAAGGACTTGAGGGAAAACAATGCAGAGGAACTACCTGATCTCCAGAAACCCAGTTACCTGGAGCAGTGCTAAAGTGTGTGAACTGTACTTGAAAGAATTGAGAGAGCTGTGCCTTGTAAACTGTAGTGACCTGCTGCTAAAGAACTTTAAGTAAAGGACCCAGTGAGCTCACCATTGCCTGAGATTGCTTTCTTCCAGAGTTGCAGCAGAGTCCCACCTGAAGAGCCGGAGACTGCTTTCCACACACAGTGGCTGGAGAAGCTGCAGCAGCAAAGTAAGTGACTGGTTCAAAGCACCATCCCTCGCTACGTCCTTCCAGCAACACTACACCTGCCCTGGGGACCCTCAGCCCTACCCAAGGAAGGCTTACAATCCACACTGACCCTCACCACCGTCCCTAACAGGAATACAGCAGTGGTGGTCCTACTGACCACATACCCCGGGCATCACGACAAATCCCCTGTAAATATCTCCTTTTTAGACTGATCCCAGGCCACGGGACTGGGTCACGACTACTGTGATTCTCCCAGAGAGACGGCACCGGCCCGATTCCGGAGTACCACACAGCCTGGGGGCGCATCACTAGACTCTCTCCGTCTGTGTGTTTCCCGCTCCTTCTACTCCTAACTCTCCTCCCACCGAGACCTGTTACCCTGGTTACGGGTTAGCCGATTGTTCCCCTCCTCTAGGTGTATGGATTCTGGGATGAGAGCCTCAGTTTGACATTATCCCCTCCAATGACTGGGATACTATCACACTCTATATTGGGTGCAGTACCCCTACTGTGGCTCACTGACCAGTAGGGCGCCACATATGCCCCAGCCATAGATTAACCAGCGAGGTGTAGGGACTGTATGTCTGGAACCCAACCCCAGGAACAGAAACAGAAAGGCCATCACATAGGGCTAGGAGTCCCGCAAGGGAACGTCCAAGTGAAGCCAGCGACTGCTGGCCCGGAATGTCGAGCCCATTGGGATGGGATACTCGGTACCGGACCGGGTCTGCTGCTGGGGATGTCACGGGGTCCTGGTCCGGACCGTGTCCCGGGCCCTGGCAATAATAAGGGGAATATTTAGAGGGGATAATGTCAGTCATGATGCCACCCACGGCTTGTGGTCAATATTGGGGACCACCGCTGCTGCAGAACCTCCGGGGATGATGTTATAGTAGCTTGGGATGGTATAGTTCTCCGCGGGTAGAACTTGGTTCCCCGGGGCAGTGATGATAGAGTCTATGGTGTAATGTATGGTGCAGGCCTGTGCTGGGTGCAGTGCACTTACTGTCCTGATGCTGCAGAAGTCTTCCTTCCAGATTCAGAGCTGACAGGCTGTGGCTCTCCAGTTGCAGGCTGTATTTCTCTGCGGTTCTGTTGGGGGGAATCATATGCAGGCGATAGGAAATCATGCAAGGGAGTCAGAGTCAGGGTTCACCGTGGTTTACTTCTCAGCTTTCTCTCAATTATAGCTCACAGTCACAGTTTACCGTCTTTACACGGGCATAACTCTCCCCTCCGGGTTCCTTTACTCCCTGCAGCCAGGTTGTTCCTTTCTATGACCCCTCACTCGTTCTCTGTCCTTTCCAGGCTTCTGACTCGCTCTTTCTCACTTGATGTGTGTGTGACTCCGGACAGTATGGCGGTGGCTCGGACCCCTGTGGGCCCTCCGGGTTGCCACTGAGCTGCCTGTCCTTTGGGGTGGGAACACTAACGTGTAGCTAGAGTCCCCCGTCGGTTGTCTGGGGATGCCAGGTGGATCAACGGTCCCCTCCAGAGCCGACACTCTGCTACTAGCCTAGCCTCCAATAGTCCTCCTGGGTGAGGCTCTACCAGGCTCCTTCTAACCGTGTCTTTGGGTTCAATAGGAGGGCTACTCCACTTGCAGTCTCCCGTCTCAGACGTGTTTCTAGGACCCAGTATCACTGGTAGTCTCGTCCCTCACACTCCTGGGGTGCTGGCTCCGGATGGGCTTTCTCTGTGTGGCTCACACTGGCTCTCCAGATTCTGCGCTCCTTCCACCCCACTCTTCCAGGACATGTGCTTCTGTCTTTGCATCTCAGCCTACCTCGGCCTACTGACTCCTTTCTCCTCCCCCTGCTCTATATCTACCCTCTGTCACCTGACCTGCTTGTCGACCCACCCACTGTCTCTAAACCCACCACCCCTTGCCCGCCTAGAGTTCCCGGGCTCTGGGTTGGTTGCTGCTGCTCTCTAGTGGTTGTGTGGGCTATCTGTGAGGGTGTTGTGGTGCAACTGTTGTCCTATCTTACCAGGCTGCAGTTCCCTATGTGGGCTCCTGATCGCAGGGGCGCCACACGGAAGATGTGCGCGGAATGGAACAGAGAGGCCTGAAAGGCATAAGAAAGGGGGTGCCCCATAGCAAACCGTCCCAGCTGCTAACCGGTCAGTCAACTGCTGTAAAGTACCGGTGAGTGCCATCTTTCTTATACCTGAAATGTATGACATATGTGTCTCTCTGGACTGAGCAACACCTGAGTTGGTTCCCACTAGGCATAGCTCTGCTGGTTATAGCTGTAGCGCAAACTTGGTGCCCCAGTGTTCCTTCTTTGTTTGAACTGCTGTAAAGTGAATTGAGACTGTGTTGTCGTATACGTAGAGCAGTGGAGTAAAGTACCCAGTGAACTCAGGACTTGTGTGTGAGACTAATTAGTGTGCTGACAGGGTAGACTCACCGGCAGAGTCACACACTGATTCTTCCAGCTGCAGGGGAGACAGCCTGAAGGGGCTGAGTGCGGCGTACCACTACTTTATCCCTATACCTGCACTGAGGAAACAAGCCTTGCCTGTAGAGGGCTCAACATTCCGGCTGCCAACCCTCATCATCGCCAGTGGCCCACACAGCAGCGGTGGCCCACACTGGCCACAAAACTATGGGTAACAACACAAACTACAATTCACTAAAACTTTAATCCCTTTTATCAGACCCCTTTTTAGTGCCGCACCTGGGACCATGGAGCCGGATCACGTCACCATGACAAACCCGCAACACTTGAGGATGACAGGGCCGGGTTCTGAGTACCCCAGTCCCCGGGGTGTGACACATGGTCGTGCTCTGAGCCCCGGGAGCCGGCATCACACTGGTTCCGCATCCTCCTGTTGCTGCTTCCTCTACTGCGTACCAACTCCTACTCTCTACTCCTCTGTCTGACACTTCCCTGTCCTCCTTTTGGTGACTTGGGCCCTCCCTCAGGGTCCTCCCATTGCACCATGCCAGCACCTGGAGAACAGAGGCACTGCACTTCCTAATTGCCGAAATGCAGTACATCTGGTATCGGTTTACTCGGAGGGACATTTACATAAAGTCTTTGCCACAATCAGTCCAGTGGCTAATGGTAGGGTCCATGTTTAAAAAGATCCTGTCACCCCCAAAACGCCTCCTAAGCTATTAAAACATGTCCCTGCAGCCTCCCATCAGTAATCCCACACTCCTTTTTGCTAATAAATGCATCCTGTGAAAGTGAAAAAAACGTTATATCACTTACACATTAGTGATGATAATGAGTACAGTGGCTATTCTTTAGTCACCCAGGCGGGCCCATGTCGTCATGATAGCACGCCTTAATAGGCGTGATCTGCAAGGCATAATGTTTTCAGCACCTCCCAGCGCTCCTCAGCACTGTCGAGGCTGTAAAGGGGCTCTAATGACGCGAATCGCGTCATTTTCGGTATCGGGTGACGTCAGTACACCCACGCCGCATGCGCAGTGCGGGGCTTGACGTCACCCGCTGCCGGAAATGACGCGATTCGCGTCATTAGAGCCCCTTTACAGCCTCGCCAGCGCTGAGGAGCGCTGGGAGGCGTTGAAAACATTATGCCTTGCAGATCACGCCTATTAAGGCGTGCTATCATGACAACATGGGCCCGCCTGGAAGACTAAAGAATAGCCACTGTACTCATTATCATCACTAATGTGTAAGTGATATAACGTTTTTCTTCACTTTCACAGGATGCATTAATTAGCAAAAAGGAGTGTGGGATTACTGATGGGAGGCTGCAGGGACATGTTTTAATAGCTTAGGAGGCGTTTTGGGGGTGATAGGATCTTTTTAAACATGGACCCTACCATTAGCCACTGGACTGATTGTGGCAAAGACTTTATGTAAATGTCCCATGGGCCCGCCTGGGTGACTAAAGAATAGCCACTGAACTCATTATCATCACTAATGAGTAAGTGATATAATGTTTTACTTCACTTTCACAGGATGCATTTATTAGCAAAAGGAAGTGTGGGATTACTGATGGGAGGCTGCAGGGATATGTTTTAATAGCTTAGGAGGCGATTTGGGGGTGACAGGATCCCTTTAATGATAATAAGAGTTCAAGTATTTGCAAAAGTTCAAACAGTAAAGTCTCTATTGGCATGGTACGCTTGGTGGCTGCATTTTTGCTTGAAAACCATATTTATGTGGCGCCCCACTGGTTGGGACGCCACATAGGGGTACTGCACCCAAATAAGAGTGTGTACTATTCCTGTACCCAAGAGAACTGGGATGGTGCATAAAAGATCCTCACAACACCTATTCATACACACCCTAGCGTAGAGGACCGTGGGTGAACCCGCTGTAGGGAAGACCCAGTTCTGTGGGAGGAGTCAGGTGGGGTAGAAAAGTATATGAGTGGGAGGAGAGTTAGTCAGTCAGAGGCAGTCAGTCAATGCGAGTTAAACAGTTGGCTGGAGACAGTGAGTGAGAAGGAAACTCTAGGGGCACCAGTTGTTGCAGTGCGCCCGAATCTGGATCCGGTACGACTACCGACCAGAGGGGTCTGGTCTTGGGCAGAGGGCCGGCTCTGAATACGGTGCAGGTGTTTATCCCGAGCTTTTAAACTGGAGGCCCCGAGCTTCTGTAGGAAGTCGCGGCCAAAGACCCGGCGCATCCCTTGAAAAGGCAAACCAAACTAGGGTCAGGGGGACCTAAAGGGGAGTCCTCCACCGAAGACCCGTGGGAGCTGGCTCGAGGCTCTGCATGCGGGGGTGCTTCACGGTAGAAAGGAGAAGAGAGCGCAGTGAGGGACCAGCAGGCTAAAGCAGCTCCCTTATGAATTCTGGGTCAAGAGGAAGTAGTTCAGTTCAGTTCCTGGAAGAACTGAGGAAGAGAGACTGTAGTGTAAAAAGGCTGCCTCAGGCTTCTCTACAGTCTGCTCCTCGATTCCAGGCCTAGCCAGGATCTGAGGGAAGGAGAACAAGAAACAGAGGAACACATCTGGAAGACTGGGTGACTTCATAACTCGCCCCAGAGGAGCGCACAGACCGGATACCAGATCCAAAACTGTGACTGACACATGCAGCACAGTAAACACCGGGATAGTGGAGGTTGTAGATCTACACTGTATCTCAGCGAAGCAACACGGCGAGGTCAGAAGCACACGGAAAGACTCAAGTTGCCTAGCAAAGGGGGTACCTGTGAGGAGAGACAGTGCCAGCAGCTCAGCTAAAGCAGCAGCCGGGCCATACACACAGCGCAGCAGTGGGAAGCTGAGGACCCGGACAGGGTGGGAGCAACCCGGCCCCGGTACAGACTCCGTGGACAATATTTTGTTAAAGAACATCTGCAGTAAAGACTTGGAAAACTTCAAAACCGTGAGTGTGTGTGATCCTTGTACTTGAGCCCTCATTTCCCTCACAAGCAGCCACCGTCTCCACTATAATCCCTATCCTGCAACATCTATAGCATCCATCATAGACTTTAACTATTACTGCCCCAGGGAACCAGGCTCTACCTGCGGAAAGCCGTTCCATCTCCAGCTGCCAAACATCATCCCCGGAGGTTCTGCAGCAGCGGTGGTCACCCTGACCACAACCCGTGGGTGGGGTCACGACAAACTCCCCTGTAAATATTCCCATTACTTGCGGAACCCGGGACACGGTCTGGACCAAGACCGCCGTGATATCCCCAGCAGTACCCCGGTCCAGTACAGAGTACCCCGTCCTAGTGGGCTCCACACCTCCCTGTGTAAAACAACTACAACAACTGCCCCCGAGATCCCGCTCCACCTACAGGGAGCGTAACCATCTTGTTGCCCTACCATCACTCCGGAGGCCTGACCCACAGCGCCGGTAACCTTACCGGAACTGTAGGTGGCATCACTAACTGTTTTTATTATTTTTATTGACTCTTTTCAGTGACCACTGGGGCCACAGGACCGGGCACAGACCCCAGTGACATTCCCCGTGAATCAACGCCAAGAACCGAGTACCCCACTGCCCTGGGGCTGGTCATTTACATAGTGCATGAAAGAAAATATTTACATTGTAAGTCTTATCCCACTTCCTGGGCTAATTATCCCTGTAACGAGCTGGAGGCTGACCTAGGTTGCTACGTGTAGACCTACGCAGTACAGGTATGCTGCTACATGTGGTTCTACGTAACATCCACAGAGACTACATGTGGTTCTCCGTTATCCACAGAGACTATCCTGTTGACCAACATCTTGGCCAAACCCCTGCTCCATTCCTCACAATCATCACTGCCCGGGAGGCCCAGCTTCACCTGTAGGAAGCTACTCCACTCTAGCTGCAATACCACCACCCTCCGGAGGACTGTGGCGGCACTGGTGTCTAGTCACCAGGTACTACAGGTGGCGTCACAAGACTCTTATCCCTTGTAAATACAAAAACCCCTTCTTTTAGGCTGTCCCCGGGGCCACGGGTCTGGGTAAGCCACCTGCGACATTCCCCGATTGGAGAGAGAGGCCCAGACATCCGAGTTCCCATACCCTTGGGTGCTACACTAGTGATTCTGGCATGGCAGCAGATTGACTCTGACTCACCATGGGACTGATAGGCTCTCTAATAGCAAGGGGCTAACTCTCTGGTTCTAGTTCTTCATCCCTTAGAGTTCTTGAAGGTGGTTGTGTTGCTGGCAGGGGAAAAATCAGTGAGGGGACCACAATAGCTCCATTGATCTGGGTCCAAGTCTTAGGGAAATCTCCTAGTACAGTGCGGACCATTCCTTCGCTGTTTTGGGTGTAGATATTGTCAGGAACTTTTCTTGGTTTTTCAGCTGCTCAGTGCATCTTTTCAGGTGATCTCTGGAGATGGTAGCTGAAGTTTCTCCCCCGTCTTTGCTGATTAGACATACTTTCTGAGGGTCAAAGTGAGAAGGCATCACGGTGTATGGCTCCGTCTCTCAATGGTCATCTAATTTGTGAACCCTGGTCTGCTGGTGCATTCTGCTTGTATGTTGTCTCATGCCTTTCCCTAGCCTGGGTGAGGTTCCTCTCAACACATTTCTGCACCTGGCAATATTTCTGTTGGTACTCTGCATCATAGTCTGTCTCTGGGAGGTTGTTTTCAGGAGACAGCTCCCCCAATAGGCAGTTTCCAGGTCTTGCTCTCATTAAGTAGGCGGGACTGAAGTTGGTGCAATTCACTGGGATGTTGTTGTACAGATCCACTAGGTCTGGCAGTGTCACTGACCCATTGATGAACCAAGCTTCCCTGCCGCCTGAGCCAAGGAGCAGGAGGGGGGGGGGTGCTGTCAGGTGGCGGGAGTGAGGAGCGGGGGTGGGTGCTGTCAGGCGGTGGGAATAATAAGCGTGGGGGGGTTTGGGGTGCTATCAGTGCAGGTAACTTATGTTGTGCTTGTGGAGGTGTGGCACCCTGGCACCTGTTGGGCACCACAGAAATCCTTAGGGCATGAATGGAGTTAACAGCAAAGCATCACTCACCAATAACAAACAAAACACTTACAACACCTTAGAACACCTGGTTTCACCCCGAGCCTCTAGGGGGAGCTCCACTGGTCACTTTGAGCCAGTTCCCCCTATAAATAGAGTCTTGGAGGGAGAAACTTCAGAGTGTGCAGACGCTACAAGAGCTGCAGGTTGTGGATGATCTCAAGCTTATGAGACACACACCAGGCCTAGCCAGCCTAGCTACCAGTGAGGAAATCCCTGCAATTGGGATAATAGGAAAGGAGAAGCACCTCTCAAGGAATACCAGAGTTACACTAACTCTTCCCTCATCCTCCGGTTACTGGAACCGAAGCTGTGAGAGCTACCCAGTCACCACAGAGAACCAGCACTACTAACAGGAGGTTTAGCCACCTGTTCCACCTGATGCACCTACCCACGAGAGCCCAGGGAAGAGTACTGATCCTGCTCAGACCCTTTTACAGTGCCCTCAGTGCAGCTAACCAGGTGAAGCAAGTTCCACCGAACACACTGCCCGGTCCGGCTGGATTCCACATCCACCCGACCTTAGAGAGAGAAATAGAGAAAGGAAGCCTACACAAACTGCTTGCTGTGAATCTCCAGGATTGCTAAACTTCATGAACCCGGTCTGGCGTACCTGAAAAACCACCAGTAAAGGTACTCAAAAGACTCTGGCGTGTCTGTGTCTGACTCCTGGGCCTAACAGCAGCATTACCGCAGCTGCCTCACAACATCTTGCGCAGCTCCCGGCTCCGGGGACTCCCGCTCATCCTGTGGGGAGCGTCCCAACTTGCTGCCTACCATCCCCCGGAGACCTAGCAGCGCTGGTAAAGTTACCAGAACACCCGCAGGTGGCGTCACGAAGACAAACTACCCCTACTGTTCACCATTTCCCCTATTGATCTGGACCACCGGGCCTCACAGCCGCAGGCGCGGTTCCGTGACAAGAGAAGCAGACGCCTGCGACGTGGACTACCCGGCTACGGTGAGTCAGAATTTGGCGTCACGAACAGGATACGAACAGGCCCGTTATCACGGGTATTGTGTGCTATTTATTGACTGTAAATATCGAACTGTAAATTTGAACCGCCATTGCTGCGCGAAAAAGCGGGAAAAGAAGGGGCGTGACTGTACAAAGGGCGCGAAGATTGGCCCCGCCCCCACGCTCTGACGACTTCCCCTGTACGCAGCAGGAACCGGAAACTCCCGTGGTGCCTCACTCCTCACCGCGAGGCCGACACTTCCGTTTGAAACCGAGGGAAAGGCTACGCTTAACTAAGGGGGAGCGACCATGAGTAACCCGGCTCCCAACAACGCGGTACCCCCGCTAAACCAAGCGGCACCTCAAAACATACCTTTTGATGGACAGCAACAAGCCGGCGGTATGCCACCGCAACCCGCTCCGATTATGCCGATGTCTCTACCCTACGTTCCTAATGCGACCTGGTTACCTAAGTACAGCGGTGTACCCAGCACCTTCGAGAACTTCCAGAGGAAGATATACCAGACGCTGGACATGTACCCTATGACCGGTAAGCAAAGTGCTTCAGTTATTATGGGACAGTTAACCGGCGCAGCCGAACTGCAGAGCCGCAGCTGGCCTGTAGAAACTCAGGAATCTGTTGAGCAGATATTCGCTAAATTAACCCGGGTTTTTGAGCGCCATACTGAAGCTGAATTAAGACTGTCATTCTATCGTTGTAACCAAGGGGCACAAGAAAGTGTCCTAGATTATTCACTGCGCTTGCAAGAAGCATACAGACTGTTAAAACAAGTAGATCCTGATGGTGTCAGAGATGAAAACAAAGCGTTAATTGGACAATTTATTGTGGGCCTTAGACTATCCGAGGATAGAAAGCAAGCAAGCTGGTGGTCCATACAAAATCCAGGCGCAGAGTTTGACACCTTGAGAGACTTAACAGTTTGGGGACAACAGCTCGCCGAAGTGCCTGATCCCGCTTCACAGCAGCAGTATTTTGACACCCCTTCCGTGCCGGCAGCAGCATCTCCAATCCCTACGATTCAGTCCAGTGCACAGACTGTAACACCTGACCGGTTTGAACAACTGTGTGCTAATGTCGAGCAGCTGATGAAGGACGTGGCCAAGCTACAAGCTGGGAGAAGACCCAAGACAGATGCAAGGTCATCGGACAAGATTCAACTCGCCGACAGCCCTGACGACGTCCCGTGGATGAGGAGAAAGACACAGCCGTCGCGAGGAAAACGTGCAGACCGCCGCAGTCCTGACAGACGCCGCAACAGTCAGCATAACGACTTAGGAGGACGCAATCTGCAATCCCGTCCTTTAAACGAGCGACCCCTGGGCGAGAAGGGCCAACCCCAGGAGTAGACTGTCCAGGCCCTACGTCCAGCTGGGAACACAAGTATGTGGGAGACTGTCCATACTTACCAATCGTCATCGATGGCATCGCTATCTCCGCCTTGATAGACACTGGATCCCAGGTGACATCCATCCCCAGTACCCTTTACAAGCAGTTCTGGCCAGATGTTAAGCTAGAACCCCCAAATCCCGAGATGTACCTTGAAGCCACTAATGGTATACCGGTTACCATAGAGGGACAGTGGGAAGCTACAGTAAAGGTGGGGAGGGTGCAGTTGAAAAACCAGGGTATCTTAGTGGTCCAGGATAAGCCTAACCACAAGGATCCATATGTCATATTGGGTACCAATGTCATGATCAAATGCCTCGATGAAGTGCTGAAGCCGGTAAACCCAGAGAAAAGAGGGCTATCCAAAAGCAGATCAGAGCTCTGGTGTATCAACAACAGGTAACATTGTCAAATGGTGAAATTGGCAGAGTAAGGGTCACAGATCCCATTCCAATTGTGGTACCACCCAGAAGTGAAATGATGATCTGGTGTCGAGCAGCCATAGGCCTCAGAGGGCAGGACTACCAAGCTGTAGTAGAACCTGTAATGTCCGACAGTAGTCCTACGCTCTTGACAGCCAGAGGGTTAGTCGACGTAAGAAAGGGGAGAGTCCCTGTACGCATATTAAATTATGGTGATGACGAAGTCAGACTGCCAAGATATGCAACTGTCGCAAAATTGTACCAAGTAAAAGATGATGCTGTGATTGATGTAAAATCCTCAAACCAAACAGTCACTGATGAACCCCCTCACTCCAAAGATCAGTTAGAGAAATGGTGTCAAGACCTCAGTGTAGGGACTGACAATACACCCTCTCACCAGAAAAATGGAGTATACCGGGTGGTTCGGGAGTATGAGCAAGTGTTCAGCAAACACCCACTTGACTTTGGGAGGGTTAAAGGGGTACAACATCACATCCCCACAAACAATCATGCACCTATCAAAGAAAGGTACAGGCCTATACTACCCACTCACTACCAGAAGGCAAAAGAGATGCTTCAGGACATGAACAATGCAGGAGTCATTAGGGATAGCTGTAGTCCCTGGGCCGCACCACTAGTCCTGGTTAAAAAGAAAGATGGTAGTATGAGGATGTGCGTAGACTATAGGCATATCAACAAAGTCACACACAAGGATGCATACCTGTTACCACGCATAGAAGAGTCACTAGCTGCACTCAAATCTGCCAACTACTTCTCCACATTAGATCTTACTAGTGGGTACTGGCAGGTTGCCGTTGCAGAGGAGGATCGTGAGAAGACAGCCTTCACTACTTCTATGGGCTTATGCGAATTCAACAGTATGCCATTCGGTTTGTGCAATGCCCCAGGAACATTTCAGAGACTTATGGAGTGTTGTTTGGGCCACAAGAACTTTGAGACTGTCTTGTTATACCTTGATGATGTCATTGTCTACTCTCAGAACTATGAAGATCACCTCCAACACCTGAGTGAAGTGTTCGAGTCACTGTCCAAGTACGGGATGAAACTGAAACCGTCCAAGTGCCACCTGCTGAAACCCAAGGTCCAATACCTAGGACATGTGGTCAGCGCCGAAGGCGTAGCACCGGATCCGGATAAGGTCACCGTCATCAAGGACTGGCCAGCACCCACTAACCACAAAGAGGTACGTCAATTTCTAGGACTGGTCGGGTACTACCGACGCTTCATCAAAGGCTATACCAAGATAGCTGCCCCCATGCAAGATCTCTTAGTAGGTCAATCCAAAAACGGCAAGATCAGGGGACCCCCGTTCCACTGGGGACCAGAACAGGACAGATCCTTCCAAACGCTGAAAGATGCTTTAACTGGAGAAGAAATCCTGGCCTACCCTGACTACAATCTACCGTTTTTACTGTACACAGACGCAAGCAATGAAGGTTTAGGAGCAGTCCTATCTCAACGTCAGCAGGGCAAGGAGAAGGTGATAGCCTACGCCAGCAGAAAGCTCCGTCCCACCGAGAGGAACCCGGAGAATTACAGCTCCTTCAAGCTGGAGTTCCTGGCCCTGGTCTGGGCGATCACAGAGCGTTTCAAGCATTACCTGGCCTCCGCCCCGTTCACAGCTTTCACAGACAACAATCCTCTAACGCACTTAGAGACAGCAAAGCTGGGAGCCCTAGAACAGCGTTGGGTAGCAAGACTTGCTAACTACGACTTCACTGTAAAGTACCGGGCAGGTCACAAGAACGGCAATGCTGATGCCTTGTCCCGAATGCCTCATCTTCCTAAAGAGGGAGAAGACATAGATGACCTAGAAGAGATTGAACTACCTGCTTTCCACCGTTCGGGTACAGCAACATGTCATCAGAGAAACCAGACCCGTGTAGAGAGGACCGTGAACCCGTTACCTCACCATGACTGGAAGGAGGCTCAGGCCAACGACCCAGATGTCAGCCTGGTAAGGGATCTGATCACTCAAGAACACGCCAACATGGACTCTGATGCCTCATCAACTGCTAAACGCCTGTGGAAGGAGAAAGGAAGGTTGTTCATCTACCAAGGTAAACTATGCAGAAGATACCTCAATCCGAGAACCCATGAACTCATCTGGCAGATTGTAGTTCCCAAGACTGAAGTCCAAATGATCCTTGAAGCATACCATGATGATGCCGGACACTTTGGATGGAAGAAACTGGAGAGACTCCTGAAGGATCGGTTCTACTGGGTCGGTATGCGAGGTTCTATTGATAAATGGTGTAAAAACTGTGGACCAGGTCACCTTCGAAGAAAAGACCATCTAACTCAGAAGGCTCCGTTGCAGCCGATCGTTACCACCAAACCTCTTGAAATAGTTGCTCTTGACCATGTGAAGCTTACCCCAAGTCGAACCGGGTACACTTACGCTCTCACCATCGTCGATCACTACTCAAGATTCCTGGTAGTCGTTCCAGTTAAGGATTTAACTGCTGAGGTAGCAGCCAAAGCGTTCCAGAGTTACTTCTGTCGCCCCCATGGGTATCCAGACCAAGTCTTAACTGACCAAGGGCCAGCCTTCGAATCAGCTCTGTTCCAAGAATTCTTAGGGCTATATGGGTGTAAGAAAATCCGCACAACACCTTATCATCCCCAGACGAACGGTTTATGTGAGAAGATGAACCACATAGTCATTGACATGCTCAAGACCTTACCAGTTGAAGAGAGAAATCAATGGCCAGAGAAACTTCCAGATCTCGTGGACATCTACAACCACATACCTGTCAGTTCGACAAATTACACACCTGCTTACTTGATGAGAGCAAGACCAGGTAAATTACCTATTGATTTGCAGATGGGAACCATCGAACCCACAGAAGACTCTTCTGATGAAGACTGGGTCAGCCAACGCCAAGAAAAGTACAGGAAAGTACAAGAAAGCGTGGAAAGAAACCTGGAAATCAGTAGAACCAAACAAGAGAAAGACTTCAACAAGCACGCCTCAGCTGAACCGCTAGCTATAGGTGATGTAGTGCTAAAAAGAAAGCGAAAAACCAACAAATTGGATAACAGTTGGGAATCTGTACCCTACACCGTTATGCCGTCACACTATGACAACTCAAAAACTTGTGTTATTAGTAAAGACAATGGAATACTATTGCAACTGTCTCAAGGGATCATTTGAAGAAATGTCCGCACAGTTAATCCCACAAGCAACCAGTTACCCTACTGTAACTAAAGATGAAGAAACCAAAGAAAATCTCGTCCTTACAGACATTGGATACTTACCAGCTGATTGGCCACAATTAGGTGAAGCATTCCTCATACCAGTTATGCATTTCTACCAACCTGTTGAAGATCAGCCAAAGCCAAATCCAATCCAAAAAGTCCAACAAGAAGAAGTCCAAGTGCAAGAATTGCAGCCTGTTATATTGGAACCTGAGATTCCTGTAATCGGTCAACCTTCTAGTCCCACAGTAAGAGAAGCCATTCCTACTCAACTACCTACAGAGGTTAGTCCAGTTGATAGACTCCGCACTTACTATGGTCTACCAAAAAGCAGACATAGAGAATTACCAACCACTTCGTACAGTACACCAACAGCTTTGGAAACACCCACACTACGCAGATCCACACGTAGTACATTAGGCCAACCCCCACACAAACTTGGAGAATGGGTTTAAAAATGTAGTGGAAAATGTACCTGTAAGTGTTGTAAATAGTTAACCAGTTTTCAAAACCTGTAAAAAGTAGTGTACAGAAGGGTGGAGGAACTGGGCTCTGTCCCAAGTATACTAAGTTGGGGACAGAAAGCGCCTGGTAAGGTATAGAAAGGTAGTACCGGCCTCCCAAGCAGAGACACCCGTAGGGAATGTATAAAGTTACCGTGTATCCCTGGACTTTATCTTTTTCCCGTTTCATAAACCTTGGACAATTGTCACGGGACTTGTGTGACCACTAACTTTACCTTTTTCCAGCCTGCGGCAGATGGACTAGTGCCGTACGGACTGCTTTTCACCTTGTTCATATTTTTCACTTCCTTTTCAGTGATTTTTGTGTTTTCTTTAAGACTTTGTAATTAACTGTTATAAAATGCTTAGTGTTAAGTTGTAAAAATAACTTTTTGCTCAGCCGGGAGAACTGAGGTTAACTAAGGGGGAATGTGGCACACTGGCACCTGTTGGGCACCACAGAAATCCTTAGAGCACAAATGGAGTAAGTAACAGCAAAGGAAAACCCACAAACACAACAACACTTAGAACACCTGGTTTCGCCCCGAGCCTCTAGGGGGAGCTCCACTGGTGACTTTGAGCCAGTTCCCCCTATAAAAAGAGTCTTGGAGGGAGAAACTTCAGAGTGTGGTAGACGCTACAAGAGCTGCCAGCCGGTGTGAAACCTCCACCCTATGAGGAACACACTAGGTCCAACCAGCCTGTTAGCAAGTGGAAATCCCTGCAATTGGGATAAGAGGAAGAAGGAGAACACCTCTCAGGAACACAGAGTTATTCCGACTCTTTCCTTAATCACCGGTTACTGGAACCGAAGCTGTGAGAGCTACCCAGCCACCACAGAGAACCAGCACCATCAACAGGAGGTTTAGCCACCTGTTCCACCTGATGCACCCATCCACGAGAGCCCAGGGAAGAGTACTGATCCTGCTCAGACCCTTTTACAGTGCCCTCAGTGCTGATAACCAGGTGAAGCAAGTTCCATCGAACACAGTGCCCGGTCCGGCTGGATTCCACATCCACCCGACCTTAGCACCAGAACTAGAGAAAGGAAGCCTAACACTGCTTGCTGTGAACCTCCAGAAGTGCCAACTTCACTATCCCGGTCCGAGTGTACCTGACTACCATCCAGTAAAGGTACCTAAAAGAGACTTTGTGTGGTTGTACGTTACTCCTGGATTCGGCGCGCAGCACCCCGCGGCTGCCTCACAACATCTTGCGCAGCTCCCGGCTCCGGGGACTCCCGCTCGTCCTGTGGGGAGCGTTCCATCTCGCTGTATAACATCCCCCGGAGACCCGAACAGCGCTGGTAAAGTTACCAGAACACCCGCAGGTGGCGTCACGAAGACAAATCACCCCTACTGTTCCGCCATTCCCCTATTGATCTGGACCACCGGGCCTACACCACCTCAGGCGCGGTTCCGTGACTGGAGGAGAAACAACGCCCGCTACGTGTACCCCCGGCTACTGTGAGTCAATAGCATTTATATGTTTTTTTAAAGCCTCTACAAACTGAGACTTTTACAAAAAGAATTATCTGCAGAGGCCATGTGTCGGGTGTTCGGCCACAGCTCCCATTAGAAGCCTGGGGCCTCCGGTTTAACGGCTCGGGAGTGCAGCTTCCGCACAGTGTTCAGGGCCGTGTCCCTGTGTCTTCCACGAGCCCATCTGTCTCCTCAGGTTCAGGCGTGTGGGGGATCAATGTCTCTTCCGCACCCTAGAGCTCGTCTCTCCTTCCACCCTTCTAGTCTCTCCCTCCCGAGGCGAGCGTGTTTGGTGCCCCTGCGGACCTGTGGCCACAATGAGGTACAGCAGCTAGGATAGGTAAACTAGCCACCCCACACCAACACCTAACACATCCCCCAATCCCTAGGCCTAGTACTTCATGTCAGGCAGGGTATCGTGTGGGGAGCTGAGTGGAGGGTGGAGAGAAGGTAAAGAGCCCGGGAAAGGGGTGGGGGAACTAGATTAAAAGCCTAGGAACATTAAGTTGGAATGAGATTCCCTGGAGAGTGGTGTGGCGTGAAGAAGTCCTAAGCCAAGACAACCTAAAGCTAAAACTGTAACACCTGAGAGAAAGAACCCGAATCCGGCAGCCTGTGCCACCAAATAGCCGTTCCGGGTCCTAAGCTAAGTTCCGAGGAAGAACAGAGGGGGTCCACGGAGCACCCGAACCAATAGGGACACCGTGGGACCGGGCTGACACCAGGGAGCCGGCCCTGTTGACATGGTAGGACATGGTAGGGCGCTGTATGTGATGCACCCAGGGTATGGGGTACTCAGAGCTGGGGCGTGGAGTTGGGGTGCTGTCACTGGTGGCCGTGCCTGAGTCTGTGGCCCTGGTGGTCACTGAAAATAAAATAATAAAGAAATGAATAAAGTATTGTGACGCCACCTGCAGTTCCTGGTGATCTCACCAGCGCCGCTGTCAGACCTCCGGAGACGATGGTATTGCAGCCAGTTGGTCTTGCTCCCTGCAGGCGGAGCAGGATCTCTGGGGCAGAGTTGCTGCTGTGCTGGTTGTCGTGGTAGCAGCCCTGTAGATTAACTTGAATAAGACAAGAGAGGCTTTCTTGCTCTGCACAGGTAGTTTTAGTGGTAACTTGTTACGGCAGTTTTCAGGCTCAGTCACACAGTCTTTGCGGGTAGCTGGCCGGGTAGTCACCGGAAGGTACAAAGACTCTCTGAGGCTCTCAAGTGTTCCTTCTTTAGTACATTCACTGTCCTCTGTGTCTTCCTTGTGCCTCTTTACTATCCGTGCGCCTCCTTACTATCCGTGCGCTGCTCTGTACAAACCCACTTACTACCAGGCCAATTGGGTGCAATGAGGTTACCTTTCTCTTCTCTAAGGGGCTCAACCCGGTTTGAGGATACCTGGTGGGCTGTACGTTGTGGACAAGGTCGGGGGCTGCTTGGCAGACCTGCGACCCACCGATATTGGCGGCTCAGGGCTGGACTCACCTGCACTGCGACTCGGAGCCAGTACCCCATTGTGGACCGGGATTCCCCCAGACCGTTTACTCGGACAGTCTGGCACTGGGTCTCCCTCTTTAGTCTGGGTCGCCACTCCTTTTCAGGTGCCATCTCTGAGGTGTCCCTCTAGGACTTGTTCCTTGCTTCGTCCCTCAGACTAGTGTGGCGCCCCTGCGACCAGGGCGGCCATAGGGTGAACTGCATCAAGGTAAGGTAGAGACGGTTGACTGAAAAACACACAGACAGATACACACCGACCATACGCCTAGGACTCTAGGTTAGGCAAGTGGTAGCAGGGTTAATAGTAGTGTGGGTGGAGCGTGGAGCAGCACTGACCAAGTGGGTGGAGGAACCGGAATAAAACACGGGAACATTAAGTTGAAGGCAGGAGATTCCCAGGAGGAGTGGTTCCCTGAAGGATGCAGAATCCTAGATGCAGTATTTGTGGTGCCCCACTACGTAGGTGCCACAAAAGGGGTACTGCACCCAGAAAAGTGGTGTAGTACTCCACTGCAATTGGGACTATGGTCACTAGATGGAACCCTAGAGCTGACACCGACACACTAGGATAGTAGGTGGGAGGGCCCCCCGGAGGAGGGATAGTAGCCTCTAGAGGGAACCAGAGAGTTCAGTTAGAGAGAGAAGGAAGATGGAGTAGGAGTGTGGAAGGAGCCAGGCAGCCAGCCTGAAGGAGCAAGGAGGGCCACTTTGGCTGAGGGGCCCCAAGAAACCAAGAAAGAAAAAGAAGGAAAGAAACTCAGAAGCAGAGTTCACTCTAAAGGGGAAGTGAGTAACGGAAGAGTTTGCCCCATAGGAAGGAAACCGGGTACCGGAGCCCGCAACTGTGAGATCCTCCAAGGCTCACAGAAAATCTGTTAAACAGGGATATTACAAATACGGCCCTGACTCCCAAGGAACCCACATGAGGGGAATCAGAACCTCAGTATGCTCCTGCGGCATTCAGTAAAAGGTTGACCCGACGGGTACAAGGGGAGGAGAAGAGAGTAGAGGCAGCAGGAGGTCAGATTTGTCTACAGGAGATCAGACTTCACAGCACTGGGACAGAAAAGAAGGAAAAGAAAGGAACATAAAGGAGGGTTCCATCTATAGCCAGAAATCCCAATTGCATTTGCCAATATACCATCTGACTAACTGTTGAACAGTAAAGCTGAATGAAAGTTCTCCAGTAAAGTTACCCAGTGAAGTGAAGCTTACTCTGCTGCATCCTTTCAAATATAAACTGCTTTATTACAGCATCACTGCCCCGGTGGTCCAGTCCTGCCTGCGGGGACTAATCCATCTAAGCCGCAATACCACCAACCACCGGAGGACTGTGGCGGCGCTGGTGGGCATCACCAGACTCAGCAGGTGGGGTCACGGCGAAGACAACCTTGTAAATAATCCCCTGTAAATAATTCCCCCTATTCAGCTGACCCCCAGGGCCACGGCTTCGGGATGGCCACCCGTGACTTCCCGGACTGAAGAGAGAGCCCAAGAGCCGAGTACCCCGAGCCCTGGGGCGCGTCATATTAGTAGGAGAGAAAGCTCGCTCAATAGACGGAGGTGAGGGAGACTACAGCCGCAAGCAGATACAACCCACAGCTGAGAGGAAGGTGGGAGGACAAGGGCCCGGCAGCCACAGACATCATAGCTGACTGGAGGAACCCTGAGACGAAGCTGAGAGACAGTGAGGACGAGGGAGCCTGGTGATCCCACAGCCATACCTGGGACACTGGAGGCTAGGCAGCTACAGCCAGAGAGCTGGCTCTGTAGAAGTGATGGGGGGCACTTTATGACCCTAACCACAGGACACAGCAGCAGGGGGCAGGTGCTCTATGACCTGCAGCCTACCTACCACCACGGTCTAGGAACACAGCCATCAAACTAGGGCTAGTGACCCTGACAGAGAGGGACGACTCACACAAAAGCCTGCGATGGCCAGGCCAAACCCGTGGGTGAAGTACTATGAGAGAGAGAGAAAAAGGCCTGAAAGGACTTGAGGGAAAGCAATGCAGAGGAACTACCTGATCTCCAGAAACCCAGTTACCTGGAGCAGTGCTAAAGTGTGTGAACTGTACTTGAAAGAATTGAGAGAGCTGTGCCTTGTAAACTGTTGTGACCTGCTGCTAAAGAACTTTAAGTAAAGTACCCAGTGAGCTCACCATTGCCTGAGATTGCTTTCTTCCAGAGTCGCAGCAGAGTTCCACCTGAAGAGCCGGAGACTGATTTCCACACACACTGGCTGGAGAAGCTGCAGCAGCAAAGTAAGTGACTGGTTCAAAGCACCATCCCTCGCTACGTCCTTCCAGCAACACTACACCTGCCCTGGGGACCCTCAGCCCTACCCAAGGAGGGCTTACAATCCACGCTGACCTTCACCACCGTCCCTAACAGAAATACAGCAGTGGTGGTCCTACTGACCACATACCCCGGGCATCACGACAAATCCCCTGTAAATATCCCCTTTTTAGACTGATCCCAGGCCAGGGGACTGGGTCACGACTACCGTGATTCTCCCAGAGAGACAGCACCGGCCCGATTCTGGAGTACCCCACAGCCTGGGGGCGCATTACTAGACTCTCTCCGTCTGTGTGTTTCCCGCTCCTTCTACCCCTAACTCTCCTCCCACCGAGACCTGTTACCCTGGTTACGGGTTAGCCGATTGTTCCCCTCCTCTAGGTGTATGGATGCTGGGATGTGAGCCTCAGTTTGACATTATCCCCTCCAATGACTGGGATACTATCACACTCTATTTTGGGTGCAGTACCCCATCTGTGGCTCACTGACCAGTGGGGCGCCACATATGCCCCAGCCATAGATTAACCAGCGAGGTGTAGGGACTGTATGTCTGGAACCCAACCCCCGGAACAGAAACAGAAAGGCCGTCACATAGGGCTAGGAGTCCCGCAAGGGAATGTCCAAGTGAAGCCAGCGACTGCTGGCCCGGAATGTCGAGCCCATTGGGATGGGATACTCGGTACCGGACCGGGTCTGCTGCTGGGGATGTCACTGGGTCCTGGTCCGGACCGTGTCCCGGGCCCTGGCAATAATAAGGGGAATATTTAGAGGGGATAATGTCAGTCATGATGCCACCCACGGCTTGTGGTCAATATTGGGGACCACAGCTGCTGCACAACCTCCGGGGATGATGTTATAGCAGCTGTAGTTGGAATAGTTCTCCGCGGGTAGAACTTGGTTCCCCGGGGCAGTGATGATAGAGTCTATCGTGTAATGTATGGTGCAGGCCTGTGCTGGGTGCAGTGCACTTACTGTCCTGATGCTGCAGAAGTCTTCCTTCCAGATTCAGAGCTGACAGGCTGTGGCTCTCCAGTTGCAGGCTGTATTTCTCTGCGATTCTGTTGGGGGGAATCATATGCAGGCGATAGGAAATCATGCAAGGGAGTCAGTCATGGTTCACCGTGGTTTACTTCTCAGCTTTCTCTCAATTATAGCTCACAGTCACAGTTTACCGTCTTTACACGGGCATAACTCTCCCCTCCGGGTTCCTTTACTCCCTGCAGCCATGTTGTTCCTTTCTATGACCCCTCACTCATTCTGTCCTTTCCAGGCTTCTGACTCGCTCTTTCTCACTTGGTGTGTGTGTGACTCCGGACAGTATGGCGGTGGCTCGGACCCCTTTGGGCCCTGCGGGTTGCCACTGAGCTGCCTGTCCTTTGGGGTGGGAACCCTAACGTGTAGCTAGAGTCCCCCGTCGGTTGTCTGGGGATGCCAGGTGGATCAACGGTCCCCTCCAGAGCCGACACTCTGCTGCTAGCCTACCCTCCAATAGTCCTCCTGGGTGAGGCTCTACCAGGCTCCTTCTAACCGTGTCTTTGGGTTCAATAGGAGGGCTACTCCACCTGCAGTCTCCGTCTCAGACGTGTTTCTAGGACCCAGTATCACTGGTAGTCTCGTCCCTCACACTCCTGGGGTGCTGGCTCCGGATGGGCTTTCTCTGTGTGGCTCACACTGGCTCTCCAGATTCTGCGCTCCTTCCACCCCACTCTTCCAGGACATGTGCTTCTGTCTTTGCATCTCAGCCTACCTCAGCCTACTGACTCCTTTCTCCTCCCCCTGCTCTATATCTACCCTCTGTCACCTGACCTGCTTGTCGACCCACCCACTGTCTCTAAACCCACCACCCCTTGCCCGCCTAGAGTTCCCGGGCTCTGGGTTGGTTGCTGCTGCTCTCTAGTGGTTGTGTGGGCTATCTGTGAGGGTGTTGTGGTGCAACTGTTGTCCTATCTTACCTGGCTGCAGTTCCCTATGTGGCCTCCTGATCGCAGGGGTGCCACACGGAAGATGTGCGCGGAATGGAACAGAGAGGCCTGAAAGGCATAAGAAAGGGGGTGCCCCATAGCAAACCGTCCCAGCTGCTAACCGGTCAGTCAACTGCTGTAAAGTACCGGTGAGTGCCATCTTTCTTATACCTGAAATGTATGACATATGTGTCTCTCTGGACTGAGCAACACCTGAGTTGGTTCCCACTAGGCATAGCTCTGCTGGTTATAGCTGTTGCGCAAGCTTGGTGCCCCAGTGTTCCTTCTTTGTTTGAACTGCTGTAAAGTGAATTGAGACTGTGTTGTCGTATATGTAGAGCAGTGGAGTAAAGTACCCGGTGAACTCAGGACTTGTGTGTGAGACTAATTAGTGTGCTGACTGGGTAGACTCACCTGCAGAGTCACACACTGATTCTTCCAGCTGCAGGGGAGACAGCCTGAAGGGCTGAGTGCGGCGTACCACTACTTTATCTCTATACCTGCACTGAGGAAACAAGCCTTGCCTGTAGAGGGCTCAACATTCCGGCTGCCAACCCTCATCATCGCCAGTGGCCCACACAGCAGTGGTGGCCCACACTGGCCACAAAACTATGGGTAACAACACAAACTACAATTCACTAAAACTTTAATCCCTTTTATCACACCCCTTTTTATTGCCGCACCTGGGACCATGGAGCCGGATCACGTCACCATGACAGACCCGCAACTGTTGAGGACGACAGGGCCGGGTTCTGAGTACCCCAGTCCCCGGGGTGTGACACATGGTCGTGCTCTGAGCCCCGGGAGCCAGTATCACACTGGTTCCGCACCCTCCTGTTGCTGCTTCCTCTACTGCGTACCAACTCCTATGCTCTACTCCTCTGTCTGACACTTCCCTGTCCTCCTTTTGGTGACTTGGGCCCTCCCTCAGGGTCCTCCCATTGTCCCTGGGCCTCAGTGTTGTGTGTGTGTTGGCTCATCGGCACCATGCCAGCACCTGGAGAACAGAGGCGTGATCTGCAAGGCATAATGTTTTCAGCGCCTCCCAGCGCTCCTCAGCACTGTCGAGGCTGTAAAGGGGCTCTAATGACGCGAATTGCGTCATTTCCGGTATCGGGTGACGTCAGTACACCCACGCCGCATGCGCAGTGCGGGGCTTGACGTCACCCGCTGCCGGAAATGACGCGATTCGCGTCATTACAGCCTCGCCAGCGCTGAGGAGCGCTGGTAGGCGTTCAAAACATTATGCCTTGCAGATCACGCCTATTAAGGCGTATTATCATGACGACATGGACCCGCCTGGGTGACTAAAGAATAGCCACTGTACTCATTATCATCACTAATGAGTAAGTGATATAATGTTTTTCTTCACTTTCACAGGATGTATTTATTAGCAAAAGGAAGTGTGGGATTACTGATGGGAGGCTGCAGGGATATGTTTTAATAGCTTAGGAGGTGATTTGGGGGTGACAGGATCCCTTTAATGATAATAAGAGTTCAAGTATTTGCAAAAGTTCAAACAGTAAAGTCTCTATTGGCATGGTACGCTTGGTGGCTGCATTTTTGCTTGAAAACCATATTTATGTGGCGCCCCACTGGTCAGGACGCCACATAGGGGTACTGCACCCAAATAAGAGTGTGTACTATTCCTGTACCCAAGAGAACTGGGATGGTGCATTAAAGATCCTCACAACACCTATTCATACACACCCTAGCGTAGAGGACCGTGGGTGAACCTGCTGTAGGGAAGACCCAGTTCTGTGGGAGGAGTCAGGTGGGGTAGAAAAGTGTATGGGTGGGAGGAGAGTTAGTCAGTCAGAGGTAGTCAGTCAATGCGAGTTAAACAGTTGGCTGGAGACAGTGAGTGAAAAGGAAACTCTAGGGGCACCAGTTGTTGCAGTGCGCCCGAATCTGGATCCGGTACGACTACTGACCAGAGGGGTCTGGTCTTGGGCAGAGGGCCGCTCTGAATACGGTGCAGGTGTTTATCCCGAGCATTTAAACTGGAGGCCCCGAGCTTCTGTAGGAAGTCGCGGCCAAAGACACGGCGCATCCCTTGAAAAGGCAAACCAAACTAGGGTCAGGGGCACCTAAAAAGGAGTCCTCCACTGAAGACCCGTGGGAGCTGGCTCGAGGCTCTGCGTGCGGGGGTGCTTCACGGTAGAAAGGAGAAGAGAGCGCAGTGAGGGACCAGCAGGGAACGGCAGGCACACCACCGAGGATCCTAAGTGAAACATCCCAGTTCCATGGTGACTACCCAGGCCAGAGAAAGACCCGAGAGACTGTAACACCTGTTAATTTGCTTGAAGAACTGCAAGTAAACCCGTTCAGAGTTAGACTGTGTGACGTACTTTATTTCCCTCGCCTGATGAGGTGCACACTTGCTGCAGTGAAAAGGACAAGTGACTGTGCCGTGTGCTAAGCTGCCTCTATGGCACCCCAGGGGTGCATGTGCCACAGAAACAACACAAAGGGTTAGCTCCCCACACAACACCTGACACTGCACTAGCACCTCTAGACCAGAAGGGGGAGCTAAAGCAGCTCCCTTATAAATTCTGGGTCAAGAGGAAGTAGTTCAGTTCAGTTCCTGGAAGAACTGAGGAAGAGAGACTGTAGTGTAAAAAGGCTGCCTGAGACTTCTCTACAGTCTGCTCCTCGATTCCAGGCCTAGCCAGGATCTGAGGGAAGGAGAACAAGAAACAGAGGAACACATCTGGAAGACTGAGTGACTTCATAACTCGCCCCGGAGGAGCGCACAGACCGGATACCAGATCCGAAATTGTGACTGACACACGCAACACAGTAAACACCGGGATAGTGGAGGTTGTAGATCTACACTGTACCTCAGCGAAGCAACACGGCGAGGTCAGAAGCACACGGAAAGACACAAGTTGCCTAGCAAAGGGGGTACCTGTGAGGAGAGACAGCGCAAGCAGCTCAGCTAAAGCAGCAGCAGGGCCACACACACAGCGCAGCAGTGGGAAGCTGAGGACCCGGACAGGGTGGGAGCAACCCGGCCCCGGTACAGACTCCGTGGACAATATTTTGTTAAAGAACATCTGCAGTAAAGACTTGGAAAACTTCAAAACCGTGAGTGTGTGTGATCCTTGTACTTGAGCCCTCATTTCCCTCACAAGCAGCCACCGTCTCCACTATCATCCCTATCCTGCAACATCTATAGCATCCATCATAGACTTTAACTATCACTGCCCCAGGGAACCAGGCTCTACCTGCGGAGAGCCGTTCCATCTCCAGCTGCCAAACATCATCCCCGGAGGTTCTGCAGCAGCGGTGGTCACCCTGACCACAACCCGTGGGTGGGGTCACGACAAACTCCCCTGTAAATATTCCCATTACTTGCGGAACCCGGGACACGGTCTGGACCAAGACCGCCGTGATATCCCCAGCAGTACCCCGGTCCAGTACAGAGTACCCCGTCCTAGTGGGCTCCACACCTCCCTGTTTAAAACTACAACAACTGCCCCCAAGATTCCGCTCCACCTACAGGGAGCGTAACCATCTTGTTGTCCTACCATCACTCCGGAGGTCTGACCCACAACGCCGGTAACCTTACCGGAACTGTAGGTGGCATCACTAACTGTTTTTATTATTTTTATTGACTCTTTTCAGTGACCACTGGGGCCACAGGACCGGGCACAGGCCCCAGTGACATTCCACGTGAATCAACGCCAAGAACCGAGTACCCCACTGCCCTGGGGCTGGTCATTTACATAGTGCATGAAAGAAAATATTTGCATTGTAAGTCTTATCCCACTTCCTGGGCTAATTATCCCTGTAACGAGCTGGAGGCTGACCTAGGTTGCTACGTGTAGACCTACGCAGTACAGGTATGCTGCTACATGTGGTTCTACGTAACATCCACAGAGACTATGTGGCGCCCCGCAACGAGTGCGTCACAAGAGGGTATTGCAGCCATAAATGCAGCCGCAATATTCTCTGACACAGTAGTGATCTAGTTAACTTTGAGATCCAACCCTACATGCATCACCTAGAACAGAGGACCAATCCAGGGTCCTGGTGGGCGGAGTGCTCGGGAAGTGTGTAGGAGAACTGACTCTTAGACAAAAAAGAAGGAGTCTAGAACTTGACCTGAGCAGTCTAGAACTTGGAGTAGGAGCGGGGGCTCCGCACCCCGTGCAGCCCCCGGGCCGTCACCGGTCGGGTGTCAGCACCTGAGGCCTCAACAATCGGGATTGGGCATCATTACCACGGGTTTCCAAAAGACTCCCGTGCCCACAATTCACAGCCGGTTCACTGGTACCGAAGCTGGCAGCAGTTCACCTCTGCTACGCGAACCAGAAGCGTGGAGGAGCAGCTTCACAGGAGCACCCCACCACCAGCCAACTTCCAGTCGTCTAACCAGCGGTGTACCCACTGAGGGATCCAAGGCTCCCCAAAGCATCCACAATGTACAACTTGGATAGGGCATTGAAGCAGCCTCCCCGTACCCGATCTGGTATTCCTGGGCGACACTGGCAATCACTTAGATAGAATGGAGGAACACTTGCGGATCTCTGAGGGACACTATCACTGCTGAGTCCACCCGGTCCACTACCCGTTAACTGTATATTATTATTATTATTATTATTATTTATTTATATAGCGCCATTGGGTTCCATGGCGCTTTACATGAGGATGAGGGAGACAAGAACAAGTACACTAAATCTAGGCGATCAGGACGTACAGGTACAGGAGGGGCAGGGATCCTGTCCACGAGGGCTCACAGTCTATGAGGGGTGGGTAAGGATACAGTAGGATGGGGGAATGTCATGTATGGGGCGTTCGCCTGGGTCTCATGGCAGGTTGTAGGCTTGACGGAACAGGTGAGTCTTCAGGTGACACTTGAAGTTACTCAGGGTAGGAGAGTGTCTGACGTGTTCGGGTAGGGAGTTCCAGAGTAAGGCAGATGCCCGGGAGAAGTCCTGGACTCGGTTGTGTGAAGAGGTGATGAGGGGGGAGCAGAGGAGGAGTTCTTGGGAGGAGCGGAGGTTGCGTGAGGGTAGGTATCGGGAGACCAGGTCGGAGATGTATGGTGGGGCCAGGTTGTGTATGGCTTTGTAGGTCATGGTTAGTGTTTTGAATTGGGATCTCTTGGAGACGGGGAGCCAGTGAAGGGCTTGGCAGAGGGGGGAGACAGGGGAGTAGCGGGAGGACATATAGATGAGTCGGGCAGCGGAGTTGAGGATAGACTGGAGAGGTGTGAGGGAGTTAGCCGGGAGGCCATTGAGAAGGAGGTTGCAGTAGTCAAGGCGGGAGATGATAAGAGCATGGATGAGTGTTTTAGCGGTGTCGTGGGTGAGGAAGGAGCGGATCCGTGAGATGTTCTTGAGCTGGAGCCGGAGGGATGTGGTGAGGGCCTCGATGTGGGGTTTGAAGGATAGGGAGGAGTCAAGGATTACCCCGAGGCACTTGGCTTGGGGGACTGGGGAGAGGGCGCAGTCGTTGATGCAGATGGATAGGTTGGGAGGTGGGGTGGAATTTCTTGGGGGGAAGACTATGAATTCAGTTTTGTCCATGTTGAGTTTAAGGAAGCGAGCAGAGAAGAAGGATGAGATGGCGGAAAGGCATTGAGGGATTTTCGAGAGTAGGGAGGTGATGTCAGGGCCGGACAGGTAGATTTGGGTGTCATCGGCGTAGAGGTGGTACTGGAGGCCATGGGACTCGATGAGTTGCCCTAGGCCGAGAGTGTAAATGGAGAAAAGTAGGGGTCCCAGGACGGAACCTTGGGGGACTCCGACAGAAAGGGGGTAGGGTGAGGAGGAGGTGTGGGAGTGGGAGACGCTGAAGGTCCGATCTGCTAGGTATGAGGAGATCCAGGAGAGGGCAAGGTGGGTGATGCCAAGGGATTCCAGGATCCGGAGAAGAAGGGAGTGGTCAACCGTGTCGAAGGCGGCAGACAGGTCAAGGAGTAGCAGGATGGAGTAGTGGTGTTTGTTCTTGGCGGTCAGTAGGTCGTTGGTGACTTTGGTCAGGGCTGTTTCGGTGGAATGGAGGGGTCGAAAGCCGGACTGTAGGCGGTCGAAGTGGGAGCACGAGGAGAGGTGAGAGGACAGTTCGGAGTGGACGTGTTGTTCAAGTAGCTTAGAGGCGAATGGGAGAAGAGATATGGGGCGATAGTTAGAGACAGAGGTAGGGTCAAGTGAGGTTTTTTTTAGGATGGGCGTGATTAGGGCGTGTTTGAAGGCCGAGGGGAAGGTACCAGTGCGAAGTGAAAGGTTAAAGAGGTGGGTGAGGGCTGGGATGAAAATGGAGGTGTGGTTGGGAATGAGGTGGGATGGGAGTGGGTCGTGGGCGCTGGTGGTGAGGTGTGATTTTGACAGGAGGGAGGAAAGTTGGTCTTCAGTTATGGGGGGGAAGTGGCTGATGGAGGAGGAGGGCAGTGTAGGTGGGAAGGGGAGGTGTGGGGATAGTGGACCGAAGCTGCTTCTGATCTTGTCGATCTTCTCCTTGAAGAAGGTCGCAAAGTCTTCAGCAGAGATGAGGGGAGAAGGGGGAGGAGCAGGTGGGCGAAGTAAGGAGTTGAAAGTTTTGAAGAGCTGTTTGGGGTTGCGGGACAGAGAGGTTATAAGGGATGAGAAGAACACTTGCTTGGCTGTAGCGAGTGCCGTCTTGAAGTCAGTGATGGATTGCTTGAACAGAGCAAAGTGCTCGGGGGTGTGAGACTTTTTCCATCTCCTCTCGGCGACTCTGGACGCCCGTCTCAGGTTTTTAGTGAGGGTGGTGTGCCAGGGTTGCCTGTTAATGCGTGGAGCATGGAGAGTGAGGGGGGCGGCTAGGTCGAGAGCGTTCATTATGGTGGTGTTGTATAGGGTGGTGGCAATGTCAATGTCGTCAGCGCAGAGTAGGTCGGTGAGAGGGAGGAGTGATTCAGAGAATAAAGGAAGATCAAGATCTTTTAGGTTTCGGCGAGGGTGATCAAGTTTGCGGAGAGGGGGTAGTGTGGCAGGGGAGGAGAGGGCGGAGAAGGTCAAGAGATGGTGGTCGGACAGTGTGAGTACTGAGGTTGTGAGGTTAGAGAGGGAGCAAAGGCGGGTAAAGATGAGGTCAAGCGTGTGGCCTTGTTCGTGGGTGGGAGAGGAGGACCATTGGGAGAGCCCTAGGGAAGTGGTCAAGGAAAGAAGGTTGGAGGCGGCTGGGCGGGGAGTGTCAATGGGGATATTGAAGTCGCCCATGATGATGGAGGGGATGTCAGTGGAGAGGAAGTGAAGTAGCCAGGTGGTGAAGTGGTCAAGGAAGGAGGCGGTGGGTCCGGGGGGGCGGTAGATGATGGCTATTTGGAGGTTGCAGGGGGAGAAGATTCGGACTGAGTGGGCTTCGAAGGAGGGGACAGTGACGGATGGGGGCTGGGGGATGGGGCTGAAGGTGCAGGAGTTGGACAGCAGTATGCCGACTCCACCGCCGTGCTTGCCAGAGGGACGGGGGGTGTGGGACAGGCTGAGGCCGCCGTAGGATAGTGCGGCAGGGGAGGCCGTGTCGGAGGGGGTGAGCCAGGTCTCGGTGAGGCCAAGGAATGACAGTTTCCTGGAGATAAAGAGATCATGGATGTCGGGGAGTTTGTTGCACACTGAGCGGGCATTCCAGAGTGCGCCGGGTAGAGCGGTAGGTGGGGCCTGGGTTGGGGGAATGGGTCTGATGTTGGTGGGGTTGCGAGAGCTAGTGGTCATGAGGTTGCGAGGGTTGGTGGTGGGTCGCGGGATGAAGGTTGTTGTGGGGATGTTGCGGGGGGGGCCAGGATTGGGGGAGATGTCACCGGCAAGGAGGAGGAGTAGGCCGAGGGTTAGCAGGTGGGAGCATGAGAGCTTGCGAGGCGGGCGTGCTTGTTTGGTGATTGAGGATTGAAAGTGAATGAAAAGGTCGGTAAAGTGGGTGAGGTGGTTCGGCAGGATGGAGGGTGAGAGCAGTATTTTGTTGCTGGGAGGGGGGATAAGTGGGGGTAGTAGGAAGTGGAGAAGGATGGGAGTGAGAGTGAGGAGTAGCGGGAACATTGCATACGGAGAACAGGGAGTGAGTGTGGCAGCAGGGGTCAGTCCGGGGTGGGATGCCACCAAGGTATGAGCTATAGTCCAGGGGAGATGTGGATGGGGATGAGATCTAGCAGTCCTGGACAGGATGGTGGAGCCGAGGACAAGGTGGTGCAGCCAGTATGGGGAGAAATAGTAGTCAAGAGGAGGTCAGATGGCTGGGGAGGGAGGGTGGACTGATGACTAGTTCCTTACTTGTGGAAGGGATTGCAGGAGTTAATATGAAGTGAAGTAGTAAGGGTGGTAGAGATTAGAAGGGAAACATTGTGGGGGATTTATATTTCTTTACCTGCCAGTCTCTTCCAGTCCATTTCTAGTCTATTTCTAAGTATTGTACTTAGAAAATGTACTTTGAAAGATGTAGTTTGGAAGATGCATAGATCAGACTAAGTCTGGATCAGACTTATGCATCATCATATATCTGTAGCTGAATAGGATTCAGGTGTTGATTGCTGCCTGGGTGTGGATGGAGTGACTGGATGATGGGGGTTACACAGAGGTAATAAAACATGGGAAGGGCTGGAGAACTATCTCTAGGTCATGCTACACTGATCATGAGGAATGGTGAAAAGCAGACACATGAAAGGTAAGAAAGTATCAACATATATAGATATTATAAGCACAGTATCTAAGCAGAGAGATTTGCAAAGCTGGATAGATGGGTGGAAGTTCACAGAGCGTACCTAACACACATTATAAGCACAGTATCTAAGCAGAGAGATTTGCAAAGCTGGATAGATGGGTGGAAGTTCACAGAGCGTACCTAACACACATTATAAGCACAGTATCTAAGCAGAGAGATTTGCAAAGCTGGATAGATGGGTGGAAGTTCACAGAGCGTACCTAACACACATTATAAGCACAGTATCTAAGCAGAGAGATTTGCAAAGCTGGATAGATGGGTGGAAGTTCACAGAGCGTACCTAACACACATTATAAGCACAGTATCTAAGCAGAGAGATATACCATGTACTGCCTGCTGGTTACAGTAAAGACCCGTTGCAGAGACTTTCTGTGTCCGTGCTTCCTTATGAACTGTCCGTCCGCACTACAAGGTAACCGCAGCTGTCGCACAACATCTTAAGCAGCTCCAGCCTCCGGGGATCACCGCTCAGCCTGTGGGGAGCGTTCCCTCTTGCTGCTGTCCATCCCCCGGAGGTTCCGCAGCGTCGGTAATGATTACCGAAACTACTCATAGGTGGCGTTACGAATAAATTAAACCCCTTTAATCTGTTCCTACAAGACGTCTTCAACTGTTTGATCTACACTCCACCGGGCCCCACTACCGGCAGGCGCGGTCCACCCGTGACAAGGAGGAAGGAAGCATCGCCTGTCTAAACCGGAGTCCCGGCCACGGTGAGTCAGAAAATGGCGTCACGAACAGGATACGAGCAGGCCCGTTACTTAACGGGTATTATGTGCTTAAAAATGACTATATTGTCTACAATTTGGACTTTGTTCGTCCCTAAAAGAACTTTCCCGCCTTTTCACCGTTGGGCCAAGATGGCGCCCAAGATGGCGTTCCCGCCACAAGAATCCCCCACGTGCAAGCCCAGGAGTGAGCCAACCCCCCCCTCATCGTGGAAGGGCTAAAGACAAAAGGCGCCAAACTCTTTGTCCGCCCTGATTGCTCGAATCAACCATGGGGGCGGACCCCAAAGACTTTTCCCACCATTGGACTACAAAAGCCCAGAGGAAATGGGAGTGTCACAGACCTTCTTCACCAGCTCTTCACCAGAACGGTTACCGGTTGAACGGGTGTGGTTTCCCTCCAAAGAAGAGAATGGCCAGCATGAGACTCCAAGACCTAATGCGGGAGGTCGAGGCGGAGGCCAGAGCAGCCATAGGCCAACCGGGTCCGGGTCCTGCCTTTACCATTGACGGCAGCCCCGACTTCTGGCTAGAGGCTCTACAAGACCTCCGGGTGCGGTTACTTGAGACTGTAGAATGGACGATTCGCAGCTGGAGCGTGACCCTAGGCAGACGACTACACCATGCGATGCAGCAGAGCCGACTGGGTACCGCTACTCCAGGCCCAGACGACGTCGCCAGCTTCTCAACCGCCTCACCGTCGCCCACCACCTGTCCTGCTTCGTCACCCGAGCCAATTGACTGCATCATTCCTGTGGAGGCCACAGCTCAGCTCGTTCCCGCGATTAATACCGCAGCTGACCCCGTTCCCGAGCCGGAGCTTATAATACGCTCCACGGAAGAACTTGATCTTTACCAGGTTCCCACCAAGGAACCCGCGACGTGTTTCACAACTACAGAGACTGTCGCCTGTTTCGTCCCCGTACCGGAGGCTTCCTTTGCTATTGCCGAGGCCTACCTGGTAACCGGGATTGAGGCCCCTCTACCTACAGTTACAGATGAAGAGACAGGCGGCCTGGAAGCCCTGCAGGACGTCCCTGTGAAAGGCTCCGCAGCACCACCACCCTGTTGTACAGAGGAATCAGCTTCAACATCTCCAGCCATCGAGCAGCCTGATGTAGTCATCGAAGGAGAGGTCGAAGAGGATGACGACGAGACCCGTAGCACCGCTGAGGATCTCGACACCGGGTTCGCTTGGGGAGACACCGAGGAACTTCCTACCGGGCATACAGCTCGGGTACACTGGTCGGGTGCAACGCCGATACCTTCCCCTGTGCCATTCCAGTGGGTGCCAGCCCAGATTGCCCGCCAAGTCCAAGTTTCCCGCCAAACCACCAGCTCCATCACTCATCTTTACACCCCGAGCCGTGCCGACGGAGATGTACGCCAGCGACGACGAGAGGAGTGGCAAGCCCGTGAACGCGCCAACATGCAGGCCCGTGCCGAGGCCCGCCGCCAACCGCCGCTGCCTGATGAACTCCGCCACGAAGGTAGAATTTCCACCTTTAACTTACATACCGGGTGGGGGTTCGCTTGGGAGGTGGGTTTGAATGAGGAGGTGTTTGTGGGGTGCCGGGATGTTGAGTCACACTTGCCCAGAGGACATCCCGATCGCGACATACCGGGGCGATATAATCACCTATGAACGCTATGCTTGTCCAGATGGGTGGTTCGCTATCCGGGTGCGCCATCATTCTCCGCGCCAGTGACTTTAAGACTTGGACTCACTCAATGACTCTGTTCCTGTTAAGCACTGACTGTGTGATCTTGCGGTCACAGCCTGAACTTTTAATATAAGGACAGTCAATCGCCCGCCGGATCCGCACCAAGTGTTTCACCTCTTTAATTTGCTTATATCAACCAAGCATATCTTTACCTATTTTCGTCATTAATAAAAGTGTATTACCTGTTATAAAATATAAAAACCTCTGTAATGTGGGTAGTGTGACGCTTGGGGACAAGCGTATTCAACCAAGGGGGAGTGTGGCGCCCCGCAACGAGTGCGTCACAAGAGGGTATTGCAGCCATAAATGCAGCCGCAATATTCTCTGACACAGCAGTGATCTAGTTAACTTTGAGATCCAACCCTACATGCATCACCTAGAACAGAGGACCAATCCAGGGTCCTGGTGGGCGGAGTGCTAGGGAAGTGTGTAGGAGAACTGACTCTTGGACAAAAAAGAAGGAGTCTAGAACTTGACCTGAGCAGTCTAGAACTTGGAGTAGGAGCGGGGGCTCCGCACCCCCTGCAGCCCCCGGGCCATCACCGGTCGGGTGTCAGCACCTGAGGCCTCAACAACCGGGATTGGGCATCATTACCACGGGTTTCCAAAAGACTCCCGTGCCCACAATTCACAGCTGGTTCACTGGTACCGAAGCTGGCAGCAGTTCACCTCTGCTACGCGAACCAGAAGCGTGGAGGAGCAGCTTCACAGGAGCACCCCACCACCAGCCAACTTCCAGTCGTCTAACCAGCGGTGTACCCACTGAGGGATCCAAGGCTCCCCAAAGCATTCACAACGTACAACTTGGATAGGGCATTGAAGCAGCCTCCCCGTACCCGATCTGGTATTCCTGGCCGACACTGACAATCACTTAGTTAGAATGGAGGAACACTTGCGGATATCTGAGGGACACTATCACTGCTGAGTCCACCCGGTCCACTACCCGTTAACTGTATACCATGTACTGCCTGCTGGTTACAGTAAAGACCCGTTGCAGAGACTTTCTGTGTCCGTGCTTCCTTATGAACTGTCCGTCCGCACTACAAGGTAACCGCAGCTGCCGCACAACATCTTAAGCAGCTCCAGCCTCCAGGGATCACCGCTCAGCCTGTGGGGAGCGTTCCATCTTGCTGCTGTCCATCCCCCGGAGGTTCCGCAGCGTCGGTAACGATTACCGAAACTACTCATAGGTGGCGTCACGAATAAATTAAACCCCTTTAATCTGTTCCTACAAGACATCTTCAACTGTTTGATCTGCACTCCACCGGGCCCCACTACCGGCAGGCGCGGTCCACCCGTGACAAGGAGGAAGGAAGCATCGCCTGTCTAAACCGGAGTCCCGGCCACGGTGAGTCAACTACATGTGGTTCTCCGTCATCCACAGAGACTATCCTGTTGACCAACATCTTGGCCAAACCCCTGCTCCATTCCTCACAATCATCACTGCCCCGGAGGCCCAGCTTCACCTGTAGGAAGCTACTCCACTCTAGCTGCAATATCACCACGCTCCGGAGGACTGTGGCGGCACTGGTGTCTAGTCACCAGGTACTACAGGTGGCGTCACAAGACTCTTATCCCTTGTAAATACAAAAAACCCTTCTTTTAGGCTGTCCCTCGGGGCCACGGGTCTGGGTGAGCCACCTGCGACATTCCCCGATTGGAGAGAGAGAGGCCCAGACATCTGAGTTCCCATACCCTTGGGTGCTACACTAGTGATTCTGGCATGGCAGCAGATTGACTCTGACTCACCATGGGACTGATAGGCTCTCTAATAGCAAGGGGCTAACTCTCTGGTTCTAGTTCTTCATCCCTTAGAGCAGAGGTCCCCAACTCCAGGCCTCAAGGCCCGCCAACAGTGCAGGTTTTCAGGATCTCCTTAGTATTGCACAGGTGCTAATGTGATCATCTGCACAGGTAATGACTCCAAGCCCTGTGCAATACTAAGGAGATCCTGAAAACCTGCACTGTTGGTGGGCCTTGAGGCCTGGAGTTGGGGACCTCTGCCTTAGAGTTCTTGAAGGTGGTTGTGTTGCTGGCAGGGGAAAAATCAGTGAGGGAACCACAATAGCTCCATTGATCTGGGTCCAAGTCTTAGGGAAATCTCCTAGTACAGTGCGGACCGTTCCTTCGCTGTTTTGGGTGTAGATATTGTCAGGAACTTTTCTTGGTTTTTCAGCTGCTCAGTGCATCTTTTCAGGTGAACTCTGGAGATGGTAGCTGAAGTTTCTCCCCCATCTTTGCTGATTAGACATACTTTCTGAGGGTCAAAGTGAGAAGGCATCACGGTGTATGGCTCCGCCTCTCAATGGTCATCTAATTTGTGAACCCTGGTCTGCTGGTGCATTCTGCTTGTATGTTGTCTCATGCCTTTCCCTAGCCTGGGTGAGGTTCCTCTCAACACATTTCTGCACCTGGCAATATTTCTGTTGGTACTCTGCATCATAGTTTGTCTCTGGGAGGTTGTTTTCAGGAGACAGCACCCCCAATAGGCAGTTTCCAGGTCTTGCTCTCATTAAGTAGGTGGGACTGAAGTTGGTGCAATTCACTGGGATGTTATTGTACAGATCCACTAGGTCTGGCAGTGTCACTGACCCATTGATGAACCAAGCTTCCCTGGCGCCTGAGCCGAGGAGCAGGGGGGGGGGGGTGCTGTCAGGTGGCGGGAATAATAAGCGTGGGGGGGTTTGGGGTTTGGGGTGCTATCAGTGCAGGTACCTTATGTTTTGCTTGTGGAGGCAGGCGGCGGTCAGCAGGCAGGAAGCCACTATGTGCAGGGCGCTGCCCCCCTGCAGCATGGCCACTCCCCTGCCTCCTTGCCGCCTGAGCAAAAGGCTCAGGTTGTCCTATGGATGCTGCGGCCCTGCTCTGACCACATGTTGCACTCTTCTAGTGGAAGTGTTTTCAATAAATCAATCACTATCTGATTCATTTTCTCGCACAAGCCATTTGTCTGCGTATGGTATGGCGTGGACCTGATCTTCTTGCATCCATAGACGCTACTGAACTCCTGAAACACTTCAGCCTCAAAGGCCGGGTCTTGGTCTGTCAGCACCCGTTCGGGGTAGCTATGGGGCCTACAGAAGTGTGCGGAAGGCTCTTTGCTGTCAGGTCTTCCACGGGCACCACCCACCAGGAATCAGAAATAGTGGTCCACTATCATGAGGCCATAGACATAACCGGCCCGGCTTGGGGTAAACTTCATGTAGTCCAAGGCTACTAACTACAGGGCTGTTTGGTGACAATGGGTTACAACGGGGCCCGTTGGCGTTTACGGTCCTTCCTGCGCAGGCTGCAGGTGCCGCAGCTCTTGCACCATGATTCGATGGTTGACCTCATACCTCCCACGTAGCAATACTTCTAGTTTCTTCTGCCCAAAGTGTCCGGCTCTGTCATGGTAGGCTTTCAGGACCTTATAGGCATCTCTCTTTGGAACTACTATCTGCCACACTAGCTCGTGGGTCCTAGGGTTGGTGTGCCGCCTACATAGTTTACATAGATGAACAGTCTGCCTCTCTCCTTCCATAATTTCTGTGCCTCCGCTAAGGCATCTGGTTCTAAATGTGCATCAGTTTTCTGCAGTAGCTCTTTGACCAAGTTGATAGCAGTGTCAGTGTCCTGTGTCTTTGTCCAGTAGTGGTAGGGCAACAGGTCTATGGTGACTTCGGGTCCCCCTGATTGCTTGTCCTTCACTTCATGTCAACACTGGGACACATTTTTACGGTGGAAAGCTGATAACTCCACTTCCTCCAGCTCTTCTGGATCTCTCCCCCCCCCGTCTGGCAGATGGGGCATCCTGGACAGGCCGTCGGCTTTGGCATTCTTGTGCCCTGCCCGGTACTTGACGGTAAAGTTGTAGTTAGAGAGCCGGGCCATCCAGCCAGGCTCCAGTGCACCCAACTTGGCGGTTTCCAGGTGGGTCAGGGGGTTGTTATCCATGTAGATGGTGAATTTTGCAGCTGCCAGATAGTGCTTGAATCATTTTGTCAAGGCCCACACTAAGACTAGGAACTCCAACTTGAAAGAGCTGTACTTGTGGCGCCCCTGCGTACAGGGTGGCCACAAGAGGGAACTGCAGTCAAGCAGAGGGTAGTCAGCTTACACACAAAAGCACCCCAAAACACACCCACAGAACACCGAACCCGGATCCCGGGTCTCTAGGCGGTCAAGGGGTGGTAGAGTTTAGAGGGAAGTTGGTGGGACTTAGTCAAGGTGACAGCACTGGGATAAAAGGGAAAAACCAGGAAGTAGTAAGTAGTAGGCCAGACCGGGACTAGGCCAGTACAGCTGGGCAAGAGAGGAAAACGGCAGCATGGCCAGGGGAAGACTTTGAGGAGGAGAATCCCTTTTGGTGCAGAAGTTACACAGGTAGGAAAGATTTTAATTCTACACTAATTTTAATTTCACATTCTTCACTTTTTCGGATAGAACTGGCTGCGGAGTTCTCCTGGAACCTCTTTGAAGTGATAACTGCCTGACTAAGATATGCAACAGCTTAAAAGAACTGTGCTGATACACTGGACTACAATTACCCCCTATTCATCTGAAAAAGTGGAACATTTTCTATGAGGAATATAAGACTGACTCTGAACATAATGGGGCATGAGATATATAGAACTTGCCCATATATGATGTTATTATCGATTTGGTAATTGTGAGATCTTAATTCTGTATAATGGGGGTCTTTATATACTGAAACATTAAGTGCAAATATACAATATGCCCTACTATTAGTGCTCAGTTTAATCAGGTCTTCTTTGGATAGATAGAAATGTTATCTATGGAGGGTGGTATAGGTATGGATCCAGGATATATAAGTAACATACTGCAACTGCAACTGTCAGCAGTACTTTACCTTCTCCCAGTCAGGGGTTAAGTGCGTACGGCCCATCCACCCACTGGCTCCTATCCCGCCCACTTCCGTCACCATGGCTGCAGTTTAAACAATCAGTGCGCGGCCATGACGGGGCTGGGAAGAGGATGCGAGCCGTAGCTGCGGGATGCGCAGGCGCCGTATAGAGCCCCGTGATTGGCAGAAGGTAACCATGTGCATAGTCACATGGTATAAAGGGGGAAGGAAAGATGCCGTAGCCACGCCCCCTGACGAAGCTTACCAGCGAAACGGCGTAGGGGCCGGCACATGCACGGAGGGACCCTCCAACAGCACATGGTATGACCGCAGCTTGACACAAGATTTGTGGCTCCAGGTAGCTGATCAGAGACTGGTGACATCCAGAACTAATGCAGTAAGGGGTTTACCGGTGAACCCAGTAACATGAGGCATTGTGAGATACAGGAACACGAGGTTATAGTTGAGGGTGCGCTCCATCTTAGGTTGTGCTGGCACTATTATATATAAGATCTGTGAACTGGCCACCTGAGATCATGGGTGCACATCTATTGACTTAGTAAAACCCAGTTATCCAAGCAGCATGTATACAATATGTATGATAATATGTTTGATACTAAACTGTAAAAACCCTTGTAAACTGTGTATGTATACAACTCTGTAAAACCCACATAACCAATTGTCAGCTGAGTCCTAAACTGCTGAGGAGGCAACTCTTTGCATGTTATCGTTTGTCTCATCACTGTGCACTTTAATTTTACCTTGAAACATTACTTGTCATAAATTTTCTAACTATGTGGATTGTTCTTAATAAATAGAATCCCCATTTTGCTAAAGCAACTATGTTCCTCTTGTTTGATTGATATCAACAGTTGTAGCAAGTAACTAAAAATCCAGACGTGCAGTACTGGTTTTTCTAACAGGTAGGAAAGAGCCTGGTGGTTCCCTAGTACAGCAGGGACACTGAAGGCTAGGCCAATACCAGAGCACTGGCTCTGAGGTGAGTGGAGCTTCAAGCCCAGATCAAAGATATCCAAGCAGGGAGATGCAGATTCCATGTCTGATTTCCTAACTTTGTACTATGAGACACAACAGTGTTAAAGGGCTCAAAAACACTTAACCCAGTGATAGGGACACAGTGCTGGCTGTCATACGGCACGCAGGAACTAGAGAAGAGAAAGGCCTGAAAGGAGTCAGAAAGAGGGGATATGACTGCAGGAGGGTACTGGTAAAGAGTAAACTGTGTGTGAACTGTGAACTGTACTGAGAAAGTTGTGAAGACTTAAAGTAAAACCCGGTGAACCCTGCCAGAGTCTCCAGTGTTTGCTTCCTTGCATGTTAAACTGTTATATACCCTGTCAGGAGTAGCCTGACCCACAGCAGGCTCATCCATCCAGCTGCAGCACCATCCATCCTCCTGGCAGAAGCAAGCAGCAGCAGTGGTCCCCATTGATCACAACCCATGGGTGGCGTCACAACTATCCCTGTAAATAACCCCTTTACTTGTGGGCTCGGGACATGGTCTGGACCAAGACCGCCGTGATACCCCCGTGATACCCCGGTCCAGTATCGAGTACCCCGTCCCACATACAGTAGTTATCGGGGTTCTGCTCCGTAGGCCTGAGCTTCCTGCTGGCATAGGTGATCACTCATGACTCCCACTTCCACATTGCTGGCATCGGCATACAATACAAAAAGCTAGCTGTAATCAGGGTAGGCCAGAATCTCTTCTCCTGTCGAGGCTCTCTTCAGCTGCTGGAAGGAATCTTCTTCTTTTGCCTCCCATTTCACTGCGGGTTTTGGGCCTCTGGCCTTCTGAGCCTGGCCTACCAGGAGGTCTTGCAGGGGCGCAGCCATCTTGGTAAAACATTTAATGAACCTCCGGTAGTAGACTACCAGTCCCAGGAACTGTTGCACCTCTGAGGGTGTGGGATCTTGGCCAAGTCTGGATGGCAGTAACCTTGTCAGGTTCTGGGGCCACACCTCCAACACCACTCACCACATGGTCTAGGTACTGCACCTTGGGCTTGAGGAGGTGGCACTTGGATGGCTTCACCTTCATGCCAAACTTGGATAGCGCCTCGAAGAATTCTGCTAGATGCTTCAGGTGGTCTTCATACGTCCTCGATTATGCTATGATGTCATCAAGTTACAGCAACACAGTCTCAAAGTCTTTATGCCCCAGGCAACACTCCATCAACTTTGGAATATCCCTGGTGCATTGCAGAGCCCAAATGGCATACAACTGAACTCGCAGAGGCCCATTGGTGTCGTGAAGGTGGTCTTCTCTTTGTCAGCCTTTGCCATGGGGACCTGCCAGTCCCCACTGGTGAGATCTAGAGTGGAGAAATAGTTATCAGTTCTCAATGCAGCTAAAGACTCCTCTATCCTGGGTAATGGATAAGCATGTTTGTGTGTAATGCAATTAATCTGTAGTCTACACACATCCACATCGTACCGTCTTTGTTCTTTACCAGGACTAGTGGATCTGCCCAGGGGCTACAACTATCTCTGATCACCCCAGCCTCCTTCATTTCCCACAACATCTCCTTGGCACATTGCTAGTGGGCTGGTGGTATAGGCCTGTACCTCTCCTTGATAGGTGGATGGTCCTCTGTGGGTATACAATACTGTACCCCTTTTGACTGTCCAAAGTCTAATTGGTGTTTGCTGAAGACCTGCTCATAATCCTTGAATCCACGCTTCTGATGAGAGGGGATGGAGCTGGTGCCTACATGTAGCTTCTGGCACCAGTCTTCCAGCTGCCCCTCAGGGACATTGTCCTCTGCCTGTTCTGGTGAGTCCAAGGGCTCTGTAGCTGTGATTGTGTTGTTAATTACCATGTACAGTTTGGCAATGGTAGCATACCGTGGCAGTTTGGCTGCCTCCTCCCCAAAATTCAGAATGCGTACAGGTACCCTCCCCTTGCGGACGTCAACTACACCTCTGGCTGTCAGGACGGTGAGCCTACTTTCTGAATGCACAGGCTCTACCAGTGCCTGGTAATCCTGCCCTCTGAGGCCTATGGCAGCCCTGCACCAAATCAGCATTTCACTGTGCTGAGGTATTACAATGGGGATTGGGTCACTTACTCTTACACTGCCAATTTCACCTCCAGACAGCTCCACCTGCTGTCTCTGCATCAGGGCTCTTATCTCTCTCTGCAGGGTCCTCTGCTGCCTGGAATTGGCGGTCTCGGCAACCTGTTGTCATAACACAATAACCTCGGCCAAACATTTTTCAATCACATTTGTACCTAATGTCAGCATTGGTGTACTGGCTTGCCGGTCAACATCTACTATTACCATACCCTGTTCATGTAGCTTCACCCACCCCACTTTAATAGTCACTCCTTTAAATCCTACTTATGGCATGGGTTTCCCATTGCTCGCAACTATTGTGACAGTCATCTTGTTATGGCAATAAATAGTTAATCATTTATATTAGTATATAGTCATTCAGAAATCTTTCAGGCTCGAGGCCTGTTTGTAGGAAAGAGGCCTTGCACTTTTCCCTATAGCCCTCTCTCCTTCTTCCCTCCCACCTTCAGGTTTTCTCTGGCTCAGATGATTTTATATAATGTTTTGACTTAGAGGTAGCTACACTGAAGCTCTTATCAGATTGTTCTGAATGTACTGTACAACTTCAAGGCTAGTTTAAGCTAACTAACACACAGAATACATTTTATTCTGAAAAAACCTTCAATTATATATTCAGCATAATATGACGCAATTACCTAGTAACACCCCTTTTAACATCCCTTTAATGATAAGTAATAAAACCCCTCCTAAAATGAAGGTCTTTGTCAGTAAGCTCTACATTGACATGGCTGTCAGCGTGGTTCTTTTCGGTGACGTGCACGCACTCAGACAAAGCATCCAATTTGGCGGCAGACAATTAAGATGACAGCCTCACCCCAAAAGGTGTGGGGGGCATCCATAACAATCTGGGTGGAAGGCAATATCAGAGTCTGTCCAATAGTGCTTATAAAGGATACAGGGTATCGTGGTCACCTGCGACCCAGTGTCCAGTATAGCATTCATGGGGATCCCGTCCAGCACAACACGCAGGACCGGTCGTTCTCCCACGTACTTGTTGCACAAGTTTGACGGGCCAGGTGGATCTATTCCAGGGGCTTGCCCCCCTGCCCCATGGGTTTCTCGTTTAGAGGAAAAGATCTGGCAATGTGTCCCACCTCACTGCAGTGGCGACAGATGGGTTGTACCGCAGCATCGTAGTGGTCGGTGGTTCGTCCTCAGCTCATCTGGGCTGGAGGCTAGGCTGATTCTCTCTGGCGGTCTGGGCCCTTGGATAGCTTTCACTAATTTGGCCTGGTTGGCCAGTCCTTGGGTCAGCTGTTGCAACTGGGGGCGCACGCCCTCAGAAATGAGGTGATCCAAAGTTTGTGCATTGGCCCTCACAGAGGTCAGGGAGGAGGGCGCCGTCTCTGTATGATAGGTTAGGGCCAGCCACTGTGAGGGTGCAGGGCCACTGTCGGTGGTATCTCTGAACAATTGGAGGGCCCGGTCTTTAAAGTCTGCAAAGTCTACCCTGGAGCGCTGCATGGCTAGGGCTCGTAGCTGTACTCTATTGGCTGGGTCCGGCAGGCCCTCGATGAATTGGTCAGTTAACAGTTTGTTTTAATTCGGTGCACTCTCAGGGTCAGCCTGCTTCAAGGCCCTCAGTGCTTCTTGCAAAGTCAAAGCATAGCTGCGTACACTGTCCTGCACCCCGTGCTTGCACATGAAGAACCTGACCTTTTGTTAGGCGGCTGTCTGTGTCTCGAAGGCCTCTTTTAGTCTTGCAAAGATTTGTTTCACAGTCTTTTTTGTCAGTGAGTGCCCAGGCCTTCGCCTTACACCGGGCTTCACCGGTCAGTTGTCCCATTAACATCGTCACACGCTGTTCCTCTGTCATAGGGTACACTACAAACACACTTTTCATTCGCTCGTGGAAGTCACTGAGTGTGTAAGGCTCCCCAGAGTATTGCGGGAGTCGCATCAAGCCCGGGAGGTATGGCATAGTAAACGGCAAGATGGTGCCGTGACCTCTTGCCTGCTCCTTGACTGAGGCGGTCATCGTTCTCCCCCTTGTTAAACAGCCCTCCCTCAGCTTTTAGTCGGTACAAGTCTCTGGTTTTTGGCGGGGCCTCTCTGCAAGGGCCTTCCGGCGCAGGGTTTCCGGTGTCGCTTGGGCTGATGTCAGAGCGTGAGGCCTCGGCCAGTGCTCGCACCCTTTCTGTGGCCCTGCCCCCTCACCTTCCCACGCTCTGTACGGGGCGACAAAAGAAAAATGGCAATTGTTCACAGCTTAATACAGTCTTAGGTACACAAGACCTGGTTTTACCACGTCGGTAGATCCTGTTTGTGATACCAAAAGTTGACTCGCCCCGGGTGGGGACCGTGGGGTATTCGTAACCTCGGAAGCGGGCCCTCTCATCGTCTGGGGCTGTGGGATGTCACGGTGGCATTACCTGGTCTGCGATCCCCTCGTCGAGTGAGCAGTTACAAAGGGGAAATATGGTAAAAATGGATGAATGAAAAATAATAATAAAAATAAGTGTTGTGACACCACCCGTCGAATGCTTCTGGTATAGCTGCTGCTACAGATGGGACCTCTGGGGATGATGGGAGTAGCAGTGAGGATGTTGAGCCCTCCACGGGAAGGGCTGGTCCCCAGGGCAAACGTATAGTCTGTGGTAGTGCAGGGCTTGTTGGGAATGCAGGGTTCAGTGCGCTAAAGAACTCACAGACACAGGGGTAACAGTTTCCTTTACCTTTACTGAAGTCAGAGCAGGTTCATCCAGGGCACACTTCACAAAGGGTGTTAGGGGTCCGGAGCCTGGAAGCAAGTTCAGGTCTCCCACACCTGTCAAGTTCTGAGACCTCCCTATTGTGCTGTTCTCTGTGGGCCCCGGCTGGTTGAAGCTGTGCTAAGACTCTCTCCTCACTTGTCTGTCTTGGCCGTGTGACAGGCAGCTTGAGCCCTTTTCGTGTTCCTCTCCTTCTCACTGCATCTCCTGAGCTCTTTTGTGCGGCTGTGTCTCCTGGCCTTTTGGTGGATGAGCAGCTTGGGACTACCCAACCTCCGGGGTTGGTTGCTGGGCATAAAGTCCCTTGCTACCTCAGACTCTGGTGTCTGTACTGCACTAGGTGCTGAGGCGAGCAGGCTCCGCTCCACTCCCTACACCCTTTCTCCATTTCCTTAAGACCCTCACCATGGGTCACTCACACTAGCTAGTCAGCTTCCTTGGATGGTCTTAGCATGGCACCCGACCATAGGATGTCTTTTACAGTCCTCCTAGGAACTGAACTGCCTAACCCCGCCCCCTGACCAGAATTTATAAGGGACCTGCCCTGAACTTCCCCTTCTAGCCTGGAGTTGGGAAGGTGTTGTGTGTGTTTTACTTGAGGTGGGTGCCATCCCTTGCTTCCAAGCTTAGTATTGTGGCAACCAGACCATGGGGTACACATCCACATACACTCAGCCATAAACAAAGCACTTCCAGGGAGGGAGGGCAGGTTTATTTTTTTGGTACACACTACATCCGATAACGCAGATTTTAATCCCAGTGTGAGCCGCTCAAACACTGCAAGCAGCTCACACTGGATGGAGCACCTAGTGTACCCAAGCACAGCGAGCACCAAGTGTAACCGAGGATACGGCGTTCATTTTAGGACACGGTCATTTATCAAAGTCAGACATCAGAAATATTGTTTGATATTTGAGAAATGACTATGAGAATGGTAATATATCAGTCTGAGAGCTAACAAATGAGAACCGATAAATGCTATCTGATCAATGATAATTGATAAATGATAATTAATAAATGATAATAGATAAACAATCATTGTTAAATGACAGATAATTAATAATTGATAATTGATAAATAATAAATGATACTCAATAATTCATAAATGATAATTCATAAATCATAATTTATCATTGATAACTAACATATCTGACATCTGACATCTGATACTTAATTTTGACTTCTGACTTGTCAGAAGTCAGTAGTCAAAAATGAAGTATCGACTTTAAAATATCACTGTAATTTAGCTTGGAGCATGACACAAAGTCTACATCTTGTATAAAATAACCTACTTTGCTAGCAAGCTTCATATCCTTGAGGGTAGTGCTCTGGACCTTGCACCTTCAGGTTGCAAGTTCAAAACCCTTATGCTACACTTCTACTTATATAATCGGCAGTCTTGGGATTCGGGCGAGCTGCAGCCGCACTACTGTAAAAAAAAAAAAAATTCCCTCACCTCTCCCCGAGCTCCAGCCTCCCGGTGGCTCCCGCAGGCTCCCGGTGCCTGCAGAGCTCTTCTACACCAGTACAGGACCTGCGGTGATGTCAGAGTCACGTGACACCAGCTTACTCCATGGTAACCGCGGGTCACGTGACTCTGACATCACCGCAGGTCCTGAACTGCAGTAGAAGAGCTCTGCAGGCAGCGGGAGCTCGGGGTGAGGTGAGCATAAACTTTATTTACATTTTTTTAACCCCTGCCTTACTCTGTCTGTGTCATGTCTCTGCACTTTCTGTCTGTGTCATGTCTCTGCACCTTCTGTCTGTGTCATGTCTCTGCACACTCTGTCTGTGTCATGTCTCTGCACACTCTGTCTCATGTCTCTGCACACTCTGTGTCATGTCTCTGCACACTCTGTCTGTGTCATGTCTCTGCACACTCTGTCTGTCTCATGTCTCTGCACACTCTGTCTGTGTCATGTCTCTGCACACTCTGTGTCATGTCTCTGCACACTCTGTGTCATGTCTCTGCACACTCTGTCTGTGTCATGTCTCTGCACACTCTGTCTGTGTCATGTCTCTGCACACTCTGTGTCATGTCTCTGCACACTCTGTGTCATGTCTCTGCACACTCTGTCTGTGTCATGTCTCTGCACACTCTGTCTGTGTCATGTCTCTGCACACTCTGTCTGTGTCATGTCTCTGCACACTCTGTCTGTGTCATGTCTCTGCACACTCTGTCTGTGTCATGTCTCTGCACACTCTGTGTCATGTCTCTGCACACTCTGTGTCATGTCTCTGCACACTCTGTCTGTGTCATGTCTCTGCACACTCTGTGTCATGTCTCTGCACACTCTGTCTGTGTCATGTCTCTGCACTCTCTGTCTGTGTCATGTCTCTGCACACTCTGTCTGTGTCATGTCTCTGCACACTCTGTGTCATGTCTCTGCACACTTTATCTGTGTCATGTCTCTGCACTCTCTGTCTGTGTCATGTCTCTGCACACTCTGTCTGTGTCATGTCTCTGCACACTCTGTCTGTGTCATGTCTCTGCACACTCTGTCTGTGTCATGTCTCTGCACACTCTGTCTGTGTCATGTCTCTGCACACTCTGTCTGTGTCATGTCTCTGCACACTCTGTCTGTGTCATGTCTCTGCACACTCTGTGTCATGTCTCTGCACACTCTGTCTGTCTCATGTCTCTGCACACTCTGTCTGTCTCATATCTCTGCACACTCTGTGTCATGTCTCTGCACTCTCTGTCTGTGTCATGTCTCTGCACACTCTGTCTGTCTCATGTCTCTGCACACTCTGTCTGTCTCATGTCTCTGCACACTCTGTCTGTCTTATGTCTCTGCACACTCTGTCTGTCTCATGTCTCTGCACACTCTGTCTGTCTCATATCTCTGCACACTCTGTGTCATGTCTCTGCACACTCTGTCTGTGTCATGTCTCTGCACACTCTGTCTGTGTCATGTCTCTGCACACTCTGTCTGTGTCATGTCTCTGCACACTGTGTCTGTGTCATGTCTCTGCACACTCTGTCTGTGTCATGTCTCTGCACTCTCTGTCTGTGTCATGTCTCTGCACACTCTGTCTGTCTCATGTCTCTGCACACTCTGTCTGTCTCATGTCTCTGCACACTCTGTCTGTCTCATGTCTCTGCACACTCTGTCTTATGTCTCTGCACACTCTGTGTCATGTCTCTGCACACTCTGTGTCATGTCTCTGCACACTCTGTGTCATGTCTCTGCACACTCTGTTTGTGTCATGTCTCTGCACACTCTGTGTCATGTCTCTGCACACTCTGTGTCATGTCTCTGCACACTCTGTGTCATGTCTCTGCACACTCTGTGTCATGTCTCTGCACACTCTGTCTGTGTCATGTCTCTGCACACTCTGTCTGTGTCATGTCTCTGCACACTCTGTGTCATGTCTCTGCACACTCTGTGTCATGTCTCTGCACACTCTGTCTGTGTCATGTCTCTGCACACTCTGTCTGTGTCATGTCTCTGCACACTCTGTCTGTGTCATGTCTCTGCACACTCTGTCTGTGTCATGTCTCTCGCACACTCTGTCTGTGTCATGTCTCTGCACACTCTGTCTGTGTCATGTCTCTGCACACTCTGTCTGTGTCATGTCTCTGCACACTCTGTGTCATGTCTCTGCACACTCTGTCTGTGTCATGTCTCTGCACACTCTGTGTCATGTCTCTGCACACTCTGTCTGTGTTCATGTTCTCTGCACACTCTGTCTGTGTCATGTCTCTGCACAGTCTGTCTGTGTCATGTCTCTGCACACTCTGTCTGTGTCATGTCTCTGCACACTCTGTGTCATGTCTCTGCACACTCTGTGTCATGTCTCTGCACACTCTGTCTGTGTCATGTCTCTGCACACTCTGTCTGTGTCATGTCTCTGCACACTCTGTCTGTGTCACGTCTCTGCACACTCTGTCTGTGTCATGTCTCTGCACACTCTGTCTGTGTCATGTCTCTGCACACTCTGTCTGTTGTCATGTCTCTGCACACTCTGTCTGTGTCATGTCTCTGCACACTCTGTCTGTGTCATGTCTCTGCACACTCTGTGTCATGTCTCTGCACACTCTGTCTGTGTCATGTCTCTGCACACTCTGTCTGTGTCATGTCTCTGCACACTCTGTCTGTGTCATGTCTCTGCACACTCTGTCTGTGTCATGGCTCTGCACACTCTGTGTCATGTCTCTGCACACTCTGTCTGTCTCATGTCTCTGCACACTCTGTCTGTCTCATGTCTCTGCACACTCTGTCTGTCTCATGTCTCTGCACACTCTGTCTGTGTCATGTCTCTGCACACTCTGTCTGTGTCATGTCTCTGCACACTCTGTCTGTGTCATGTCTCTACACACTCTGTCTGTGTCATGTCTCTGCACACTCTGTCTGTGTCATGTCTCTGCACACTCTGTCTGTGTCATGTCTCTGCACACTCTGTCTGTGTCATGTCTCTACACTCTCTGTAATGTCTCTATACTGTGTGTCATCTCTGTATACTGTCTGTAATGTGTCTATACTGTGTGTAATGTGTGTATACTGTCTGTAATGTGTGTATACTGTGTGTATAATCTCTGTAATCTCTGCATACTGTCTGTCTATACAATGTCTCATGTATGTATATACTGTGTGCTTCTCTCCTCACCCCTCCACCACTGAGCCGCATCTCTCCTCACCCCTCCACCACAGAGCCGCATCTCTCCTCACCCCTCCACCACAGAGCCGCATCTCTCCTCACCCCTCCACCACTGAGCCGCATCTCTCCTCAACCCTACACCACTGAGCCGCTTCTCTCCTTACCCCTCCACCACTAAGCTGCTTCTCTCCTCACCCCTCCACCACTGAGCCGCTTCTCTCCTCACCCCTCCACCACTGAGCCGCTTCTCTCCTCACCCCTCCACCACTGAGCCGCATCTCTCCTCACCCCTCCACCACTGAGCCGCATCTCTCCTCACCCCTCCACCACTGAGCCGCATCTCTCCTCACCCCTCCACCACTGAGCCGCATCTCTCCTCACCCCTCCACCACTGAGCCGCATCTCTCCTCACCCCTCCACCACAGAGCTGCATCTCTCCTTACCCCTCCACCACTGAGCCGCATCTCTCCTCACCCCTCCACCACAGAGCCGCTTCTCTCCTCACCCCTCCACCACACAGCCACATCTCTCCTCACCCCTCCACCACAGAGCCGCATCTCTCCTCACCCCTCCACCACAGAGCCGCATCTCTCCTCACCCCTCCACCACAGAGCTGCATCTCTCCTCACCCCTCCACCATAGCCGCATCTCTCCTCAGCCCTCCACCACAGCTGCTTCTCTCCTCACCCCTCCACCACAGAGCCGCATCTCTCCTCACCCCTACACCACACAGCCGCATCTCTCCTCACCCCTCCACCACAGACACCCATCTCTCCTCACCCCTCCACCACACAGCCGCATCTCTCCTCACCCCTCCACCACAGAGCCGCCTCTATACTCTACTACCCACAGAGCCGCCTCTATTCTCTGCTACCCACAGAGCCACCTCGATACTCTGCTAGCCACAGAGCCGCCTCCATACTCTGCTACCCACAGAGCCGCCTCGATGCTCTACTACCCACTGACCCGCCTCTATACTCTGATACCCACTGACCCACCTGTATACACACAATTCATTTCACCGTGCTCCCGATGCAATGGCATCGGGCCTTTTTACTAGTATATATATATTTTACAAAAGGCTGTAATCACATTATTTTATATCAAAATGTGGTTTGCATCTGCACCCACTGGTTGCAAAGGGGACATACTAAAAAGAATGAAGAAAAGGAATAAATAAAAAGAATGAAGATAATAACTTATTACAGAAACATTGTTGTAGATGTATAAAAGGTTTCTTGAGTATCTTAGACATGGAATGAACACATATCCCATATAACCAGGTGCATATTACGTTACCTGAGCATTATAGGTGTGGAATGAAGATAAAATATCAGTAGATAATAGAAAAATGAACACATATCCCATATAACCAGGTGTATATTATGTTACCTGAGCATTATAGGTGTGGAATGAAGATGGAATATCTGTAGATAATAGTGGAATGAACACATATCCCATATAACCAGGTGTATATTATGTTACCTGAGCATTTTAGGTGTGGAATGCAGATGAAATATCTGTAGATAATAGAAGAATGGACATATATCCCATATAACCAGGTGTATATTATGTTACCTGAGCATTTTAGGTGTGGAATGAAGATGAAATATCTGTAGATAATAGTGGAATGGACACATATCCCATATAACCAGGTATATATTATGTTACCTGAGCATTTTAGGTGTGGAATGAAGATGAAATATCTGTAGATAATAGTGGAATGAACACATATCCCATATAACCAGGTGTATATTATGTTATCTGAGCATTTTAGGTGTGGAATGAAGAAGAAATATCAGTAGATAATAGGAAAATGAGCACATATCCCATATAACCAGGTGTATATTATGTTACCTGAGCATTTTAGGTGTGGAATGAAGATGAAATATCAGTAGATAATAGGAAAATGAACACATATCCCATATAACCAGGTGTATATTATGTTACCTGAGCATTTTAGGTGTGGAATGAATGTGAAATATCAGTAGATAATAGGAAAATGAACATATATCCCATATAACCAGGTGTATATTATGTTACCTGAGCATTTTAGGTGTGGAATGAATGTGAAATATCAGTAGATAATAGGAGAATGGACACATATCCCATAAAACCAGGTGTATATTATGTTACCTGAGCATTTTAGGTGTGGAATGAAGATGGAATATATGTAGATAATAGGAAAATGTACATATATTCCATATAACCAGGTGTATATTATGTTACCTGAGCATTTTAGGTGTGGAATGAAGATGAAATATCAGTAGATAATAGAAGAATGGACACATATCCCATATAACCAGGTGTATATTATGTTACCTGAGCATTTTAGGTGTGGAATGAAGATGGAATCTATGTAGATAATAGAAGAATGAACACATATCCCATATAACCAGGTGTATATTATGTTACCTGAGTATTTTAGGTGTGGAATGAACATGAAATATCAGTAGATAATAGGAAAATGAACACATATCCCATATAACCAGGTGTATATTATGTTACCTGAGCATTTTAGGTGTGGAATGAAGATGAAATCTATGTAGATAATAGAAGAATGAACACATATCCCATATAACCAGGTGTATATTATGTTACCTGAGCATTTTAGGTGTGGAATGAACATGAAATATTTGTAGATAATAGGAAAATGAACACATATCCCATATAACCAGGTGTATATTATGTTACCTGAGCATTTTAGGTGTGGAATGAAGACGGAATATCAGTAGATAATAGGAGAATGAACACATATCCCATATAACCAGGTGTATATTATGTTACCTGAGCATTTTAGGTGTGGAATGAAGATGGAATATATGTAGATAATAGGAAAATGTACATATATTCCATATAACCAGGTGTATATTATGTTACCTGAGCATTTTAGGTGTGGAATGAAGATGGAATATCTGTAGATAATAGTGGAATGAACACATATCCCATATAACCAGGTGTATATTATGTTACCTGAGCATTTTAGGTGTGGAATGAAGATGGAATCTATGTAGATAATAGAAGAATGAACACATATCCCATATAACCAGGTGTATATTATGTTACCTGAGCATTTTAGGTGTGGAATGAACATGAAATATCAGTAGATAATAGGAAAATGAACACATATCCCATATAACCAGGTGTATATTATGTTACCTGAGCATTTTAGGTGTGGAATGAAGATGAAATCTATGTAGATAATAGAAGAATGAACACATATCCCATATAACCAGGTGTATATTATGTTACCTGAGCATTTTAGGTGTGGAATGAACATGAAATATTTGTAGATAATAGGAAAATGAACACATATCCCATATAACCAGGTGTATATTATGTTACCTGAGCATTTTAGGTGTGGAATGAAGATGAAATCTATGTAGATAATAGGAAAATGAACACATATCACATATAACCAGGTGTATATTATGTTACCTGAGCATTTTAGGTGTGGAATGAAGATGGAATATATGTAGATAATAGAAGAATGGACAAATTTCATCTTAATTCCACACCTAAAATGCTCAGGTAACATAATATACACCTGGTTATATGGGATATGTGTTCATTTTCCTATTATCTACAAATATTTCACCTTCATTCCACACCTATAATGCTCAGCTAACATAATATACACCTGGTTATATGGGATATATGTTCATTTTCCTATTATCTACAAATATTTCACCTTCATTCCACACCTAAAATGCTCAGGTAACATAATATACACCTGGTTATATGGGATATGTGTTCATTTTCTTATTTTCTACTGATATTTCACATTCATTCCACACCTAAAATGCTCAGATAACATAATATACACCTGGTTATATGGGATATGTGTTCATTCTTCTATTATCTACATAGATTTCATCTTCATTCCACACCTAAAATGCTCAGGTAACATAATATACACCTGTTTATATGGGATAATGTTTCTGTAATAAGTTATTATCTTCATTCTTTTTATTTATTCCTTTTCTTCATTCTTTTTAGTATGTCCCGTTGCAAAGTAATCACAACTAATAAAGTAATGTGATCACAGCCTTTACTAAGGAAGTTGGAAAATGTACAGACACTTGGAAGTAGATATATATATAAAAAAAAAACTAACTCTTGTCATATATATATATATATATATATATATATATATATATAATAAATTAGTGCCTCCCACAGTGAATACACAACATTCCTGATATTTTGTTTTAACTGAGTCTCCATGTTTCGTCTGACACCTGAGAAGTGACAAAAGAAATCAGATATCAGAAATCACAGTTTAGCTATTGAAAATCAAACATCAACCACTAGAGGTCACTATACTTTACTGAGTTTGTCTCTAAATTAAACAAAATCACCTCTTTGCATTAGCTGGAAAAACAGCTGAGTGGCTAAATAATCTGCCAATGTTGTGAGATTTTTTAGTTCAAAACCTGAGCATGACACATTTTTTTTATTTCAAATCAATTATGCTGCTTAATACACAACATTCAACCATTTCACTTTTAATATGTTACATTCAGATTATCATCCTGACATGTTAAAAAAAAAATATTAGGCATGTTGTCTATTCACATGGTACATAACCTAAGCTACATATATAGGCATAGTACATAGCCTAAACTCTGTAAAGTATAGTGACTTCTAGTGGTTGATGTTTCATTTTCGATAGCTAAGGCTGGTTTCACACTACGATTTTTCTAAATCCGATGCTGTCCGATGAAAATCGGACAGCATTGGATCCGAATTTGGCCCCATGCAGCCCTATGGGCATCGGACCGTATCGGATGTGCACTAAATGCCATCCGATTTGGTCTGATCCGAGTCTGTCCGATGTTTTTATCGGTGCAAAAATGGGAGCCTGCACCGATTTTTGCACCGAAAATAAAATCTGACAGACTCGGATCGGACCAAATCGGATGGCATTTAATGCACATCCGATCCGACCCGATCCCTTTAACATGGGGCCATATGGAGAAGGGTCCGAGGAAACATCTGATGTCTCCTCGGACCCTATTTTACTGTACTGAGCATGCTCAGTACATGCTCAGTACATTAAACCTATTGTGTGCCGCCTAATTTAACTTCTGCAATGTATATACATACATTGCAGAAGTTAAATATAAGTTAAATCAAGTGTTTAAGATAAAAAATCTTTATTCTCACCTTCCAGCGCTCCCTCGGCGTCTCCAGCTGCAGCCGCTCAGTAACAGGACCTGTGATGATGTCAGAACCCGATCAGCTGATCGGGTCACATGACCGGTTACCGCGGTAACCGCTGACCCTTCTGATGTCATCACAGGTCCTGTACACCCGATCGGAGGCTGATGGAGACGCCGAGGGAGCGCTGGAAGGTGAGAATAAAGATTTGTTATGTTGAGGGGACATGAGAGGGGACATGAGGGGACATGAGAGCAGACAGGAGAGCGGACAGGAGGGGGGCACATGAGAGGGCACATGAGAGGGCACATGAGAGCGGACAGGAGAGCAGACAGGAGGGGGGCACATGAGAGGGCACAGCAGGGGACAGTAGGGAGAGAGTAGGGGGACACTAGGGCAAAACAGGGGGGCCGCAGGGAGACAGCAAGATGACAGGAGGGAGAGAGGAGGGGGAGCTACGTGACAGCGCAAACTAATCCTGCAAAAAGTAGGATTCGGATGCCTATTTGGCATCCGATTGCAGAGATCAGTTTGGATCCAATGCTGTCCGATTTTCATCGGACACCATCGGATTTAGAAAAATCGTAATGTGAAAGTAGCCTAAGCTGTGATTTCTGAATTCTGGCTTCTTTTGTCACTTCTGAGGTGTCAGACGAAACATGGAGACTCAGTAAAGTGGAGTGACCTAGAGGTTCATATTTGATTTGCGATCGCTGAGTTGTGATTTGTGATCTTTGATCTCTCATTTCTCATAACAAATGTTGTCAGGTTTTGAATTGAAGGATTAAATTGTACTTTACATATCATTTAATTTTTTCTATTTAGCATCAATTATGCTGATTAATAGAAGAGTTTCAGTCATATTTTACCTTTAATATAATATATTCTAATTATAATCCTGATGTGTTAAAAAAATATCAGGAATGTTGTGTATTCACTGTGGTAGGCACTAATTTACTATATATATATAACCTTAAGGTGCAAGGTTCAGAGCACTACCCTCAAGGCTATGAAACTTACTAGCAAGAATAGTTCATTTTATAAAAGATGTAGACTTTGTGTCATGCTCCAAGCTAAATTAAAGTTATACTTTAAAGTTGATACTTCATTTTTGACTTCTGACAAGACAGAAGTCAAAAATGAAGTATCAGATGTCAGATATGTTAGTTATCAATTATAAATTATGATTTATCAATTACCATTTCCAATTATCGATTATCATTTATCAATTATCATTGATCAACTATCAATTATCATTTATCGTTATCATTTATCAATTATTGTTTATTGGATATAATTTATCGTTTATCATTTATCAATTATCGTTTATCAATTATCATTGATCAGATATAATTTATTGGTTCTCATTTGTCAGCTCTCATACTGATATATGACCATTCACTTAGTCATTTCTCAAATATCACACAGTATTTCTGATGTCTGACTTTGATAAATGACCATGTCCTAAAATGAACACCGTACGAGCACAGCGATGCTTGCTCCAGTGATTTAAATATGCAAAGCACCTGATATCTGAACCCAAACACTACAAAAAAAATTCAAAGTCTGTGTTTGGTATAAACACCGAACTGTAAAGTCTGGTTTGATCATTCCTACTCCCAGCTAAAAGAAGATTAAAGCACCCTAAAGAAACCAATAAAGGATATGTCAATATTTGACTTTTAGGAACACAACAGTGGGATCCTTGTAACGTAAGTCATATCTGGATCATAATATTGGTTCCTTTTTGAACTCTTACACCTCCGAATAAAATTGGAGTCACATAGAGGTACAATATAAGGACTTTTGGACTACTTTCCTATTTGGCAGATTGTACACTGCCATACAGTATATTATGTGTGCAGACAAAATTGAAACTTGTCTTATCAAACAAAGAAATGGACAAATTCTCTTCTGAATGGAATACAACGTGAGTTTTATCCTTTGCTGTACAACAGGCAACAAATGTGGCAAATCAGTGACAGCCTGTGATTTTGTGGCTAAGGCTAGGGTCACACTTGCATCATGGATGCGCTAAAAGTGTGCGTTTTGTACATGTTCAAATGCAAAAAAAGCATGCATTAACGCACCCACAGACTACAATGCAAAAAGCGCATTGCAAAAGTGCTATGCGTTTTTGCAAGGTCCACTGAAAACGTGGTCTACAAAGTTTTGTGGTCCTTTTCCAAAAGCGCATGCGTTTTTTTAAACATGGGTATCTATGGGCAACGCATGCGTTAACGTACATGTTACCTAGTGTTAACGCTAGCATTAAAATAGGTAAGAACTATGCGCAATGCCATGAAAATGGCAAGTGAATAAAACACAGCCTTTAACGCATCCTGCAAACGGATGCTGCCTCCCAAGTGTGACCCTAGCCTAAATATGCAGCAGAATTACCTCTAAAGTCCATGCAACATCTTTTGCAACATTGAGTGATGATTTACCCTCTTTTAAGAGTTTGATAATCCTCTCCTTTGTTTCAATTGACCTCTCTCGTGTTGGAGCCCTGATTCATGTCAGTCCACTTGGTGCAACAGCTCTCCAAGGTGAGATCACTCCTTTTTAGATGCAGACTGACGAGCAGCTCTAATTTGATGCAGGTGTTAGTTTTGGGAATGAAAATTTACAGGAATTAAGTGACTCCATAATTTGTTCCCCAGAATTCAGTGATTCCATAACTTTTTCCCTCTGCTTGGTCTGAAAAATGTACCCTTACTGACTACCACATTTTTTTATCTTGATTTCTTAAAGCCAGAGAGTTGCCATTTGAATTGACTTTAGTTTTGTGCCATGTATGTGATCTGCTTTTTTTCTACACCATTAAACAACTGAATGAACATCCTCCGAGCCCGGTGATTCCATCATTTTTGCCAGGGGTGTAATGGATGCCCTCCACACCTTTCGGGTGAGGCTGTCATCTTAATTGTCTGCCGCCAAATTGGATGCTTTGTCTGAGTGTCTGCACGCCACCGTAAGAACCACGCTGACACATAAGTCAATGTAGAGCTTAATGACAAAGACCTTTATTTTAGGAGCCGTTAGCAGTTTTATTACTTATCATTAAAGGGGCATTCCTTAGGGGTGTTTCTAGGTGATTACATCATATTATGCATCATATTATGCTGAATCTACATTTTATTCTGAAAAAACATTAAATTATATTCTGTGAGTTAGTTAGCCTTGAATTGTACATCCAGTGCGAAGACATTCTGATAAGAGATACTACACTGCTACATCTAAGTCAAAACATTATATAAAATCTGAGCCAGAGGAATCCCGAAGGTGGGAGGGAAGAAGTAGAGAGGGCTAACTAGAGAAAAGAGCAATGCCTTTTTCCTACAAACAGGCCTTTAGCCTGTACTAAAAGATTTCTGAAAGACTTCTATAAACTAATATAAATTATTAACTATTTATTGCCATAACAGGGGTTGTGTATACTATGCTGCTTCAATGCAAAACATCTATTTCTTGGTGTAATTTGGCGATTAATATCTTTGTAAACAGACATCGCTAAGCAATATTTATAGCACTCTCTAATGATTAATGTTTTATGACATGTAAGAAGGGTACAAGGTATGTCAACCTGAATTTTTATTGTACATATATGTCCATTCAAGTCAATTGTGTATGTAAGAAGCAGCGATTTTTCAGTTCTCACATGTAGTAAAATCATTTCTCATGCAACATGTACTTTTACCTTTCAAAGCTACCGTATCTACAAAAGTGCAGAAAGTTGTCTTTTCCATATTTCGGGTTAGCAGAATAAATGCATTCTATGAAAAATTCTGTAATGTATAAGATTGTACAAAGTTAAATAAATTCCACTTACAGCTTTGCTGCAAACACAGCTAAGATCTGCAAAACAAGGAACCCTGAACAGAAGATCCCGTGCCCCATTGTAAGAAGTGATCAGGGCAGTGACTTCTGTGCATTGCCTTTACCTCATTTTATATTACATTTAAAGCCCTGGAGCTGTCTTTGTGTAAACACAGGATATACAGGAACAGGGTACATCAAATATTTGTTAAGCATATCCTCAGAAAATCCAGTTTAATCCTGCAGTTGATTACTTTGTCACCACCTGTCTGTATGGATTTAATTTGATTTTTTTATTCAATTAAAGGGAACCTGTCACCCCAAATCACCTTCCTAACCTATTAATACCTGTCCCTGCAGCCTTACAATACTTTATTAATCAGATTATTTTTTTATAAAATTTTACAGGAAGTAAAGAGGGAGGGGACATAAATATGGGGAAATATTAAAAAAACAAACAACAAAAAGAAACCATTATCGTGAAGTTACAGTTTACATCTTATGGTTACAGTTAACAATTATAAAGAAAAAAAAGTTACATTAATCCTAAAATGTCACAATTATATTGCTATAAAACCATATCCTAAAGGTTTAGCTTGCATTCTATAAAAATCAAATTGTCAAGTAAGAATTATATACCGTATATACTCGTGTATAAGCCGACCCGTGTATAAGCCGACCCCCCTACTTTTGCCCCCAAAACCTGGGAAAACCTATTGACTCGTGTATAAGCCGAGGGTGGACCCCAGCACAGGTGTACAGCCCCCAGCAGTGTGGTATACAGGCCCCCCAATGGTAGTATACAGCAGCCTCCCCAGTGGTAGTATACAGCAGCAGCCCCAGTGGTATATACAGCAGCAGCTCCAGTAGTTAGTATACAGCAGCCCCAGAGGTATATACAGCCCCAGTGGTAGTATACAGCATCCCCAGAGGTATATACAGCCCCAGTGGTAGTATACAGCATCCCCAGAGGTAGTATACAGCAGCCCCAGAGGTAGTATACAGCAGCCCCAGAGGTAGTATACAGCAGCCCCAAAGGTATATACAGCAGCCCCAGTGGTAGTGTACAGCAGCCCCAGTGGTAGTATACAGCAGCCCCAGTGGTAGTATACAGCAGCCCCAGAGGTAGTATACAGCAGCCTCAGAGGTATATACAGCCCCATTGGTAGTATACAGCAGCCCCAGAGGTATATATAGCCCCAGTGGTAGCATCCAGCAGCCCCAGAGGTATATACAGCCCCAGTGGTAGTATCCAGCAGCCCCAGAGGTATATACAGCCCCAGTGGTAGTATACAGCAGCCCCAGAAGTATATACAGCCCCAGTGGTAGTATACAGCAGCCCCAGAGGTATATACAGCCCCAGTGGTAGTATACAGCAGCCCCACAGGTATATACAGCCCCAGTGGTAGCATCCAGCAGCCCCAGAGGTATATACAGCCCCAGTGGTAGTATACAGCAGCCCCACAGGTATATACAGCCCCAGTGGTAGTATACAGCAGCCCCAGAGGTATATACAGCCCCAGTGTAGTATACAGCAGCCCCAGAGGTATATACAGCCCCAGTGTAGTATACAGCAGCCCCACAGGTATATACAGCCCCAGTGGTAGTATACAGCAGCCCCACAGGTATATACAGCCCCAGTGGTAGTATATACAGCCCCAGTGGTAGTATATACAGCCCCAGTGGTAGTATATACAGCCCCAGTGGTAGTATATACAGCCCCAGTGGTAGTAGATTGCAGCCCCAGCGGTAGTATACAGGGCCCCAGCAGTATATACAGCCCCAGTGGTATATACAGCCCCAGTGGTAGTATATACAGCCCCAGTGGTAGTAGAATGCAGCCCCAGCGGTAGTATACAGGGCCCCAGCAGTATATACAGCCCCAGTGGTATATACAGCCCCAGTGGTAGTATATACAGCCCCAGTGGTAGTATATACAGCCCCAGTGGTAGTAGATTGCGGCCCCAGCGGTAGTATACAGGGCCCCAGCAGTATATACAGCCCCAGTGGTATATACAGCCCCAGTGGTAGTATATACAGCCCCAGTGGTAGTATATACAGCCCCAGTGGTAGTAGATTGCAGCCCCAGCGGTAGTATACAGGGCCCCAGTAATCCAGGGCCCCCCCAGCGTCTCTCCGGTCACCTGAAAAGCAAACTATACTTATCAGTGTCCGCTGTCCGCGCCCGCTCGCCTCTGCCGTCTGCGATCCTCCATCTTCATGCGGCGTCTTCCGGTTTCTGTGCTCGTCGCAGGGAATGACGTCATTCCCTGCGACGAGCACAGGAAACCGGAAGACGCCGCATGACAGCGGACAGCGGACACTGATAAGTATAGTTTGCTTTTCAGGTGACCGGAGAGACGCTGGGGGGGCCCTGGATTACTGGGGATGCGGGGGCTGCTGTATACCGATGTATACATCGGTATGTACCGATGTATACATCGGTATACAGCACTGACTCGCGTATAAGCCGAGGGGGGTACTTTTCAGCCCAATTTTTGGGCTGAAAAACTCGGCTTATTCGCGAGTATATACGGTAATTGCAAATCGTAATGTTATAATGTCAGCGGAACTAAATAAGGTTTAAATTCGGCATGAAAGTGTGCGTCAAAGGTTCCCATCTAAGTTTATATTTGTTATGTTTTTTCGTCCTCAAAGCATTATTATTAGTGATGAGCGAGTACTAAAATGCTCGGGTGCTCGAAGCTCGGGCCAAGCATCCCGAGATACTCGTGTACTCGGCCCAAGTACCGAGCCCAATGTTATCCTATGGGAGACCCGAGTATTTTTATGAAATGACCGCCGGCAGCATGTAGAAACCCTAAAAATGTCACAAAAGTCTCAGAAGAGTGCTGAAATGACATGGCAACACCATGGGGAAGACCCCTGGAAGCATTTCTCACTCAAAAGTCACAGCTGTGAACAATCTTGTCCGAGTTTCACGCCAATTTTACGGAGTCACCAGAAAACCTTCCAAAATGACACCAAAATGAATATTTAGGGTGGAAATGTTAAGGGCACATACCCAATAGTGAGATACAGCTGGTGTATGTTACTTTTTGTGATTAAATGAAAGATTTTACATGAAAACATTGTGCAGCACTCCGATGTCCCTGAGAAGAGACGTACATGAAGGCCTCTTGACATAATGTGCCCATTTTGAGGAAGTGGGTCTATTGTAGTATTTTCCTTTGCCAGGGCAGTCCAAAATTGGGAGGTTCACCAATGCCCCTGGATAGAGACGTGCATGAGGGCCTGTAAACCTGAAGTGCCCATTGTAAGGAAGTGGGTGTATTGTAGTATAGCCCTTGGACAGGGCAGCCAAAAATTGGGAGGCTCCATATTGTCCCTGGATAGAGACGTGCAGGAGGGCCTGTAAACCTGAAGTGGGTGTATTGTAGTATAGCCCTTTGGCAGGGCAGCCAAAAATTGGGAGGCTCCACATTGTCCCTGGATAGAGACGTGCAGGAGGGCCTGTAAACCTGAAGTGGGTGTATTGTAGTATACAGCGCCGGACTGGGGTGTCTGGGGCCCACCAGGGAAATTGACTCCAGGGGCCCACCCATTCTTCAGCAATATGCAAATACCTGTTATCCGTTATACCTATTATAGTGGAGCGTGGACTGTAAAACACAGGCAGCTCCTGCACACCACTGTGCGCTCACCATTACTAGGATGTAAAATTACTGTAGTTTGCATTAAAGGGATTTTTTGGTGAAAACAAGTTCTCAGAGATGCACAGGTTCGGAAGGTGATCACTTACTTATTGGTGGAATCCGCACCATCTGAAGAATGTGGAGCTTTGAGTATTTGGTGAGTTTTTCACCTCAGTATTTGTAAGGCCGATTTCACACCATGTTGTGATCAGGTCCGGGGCTGTCCGATGTGAACCCGACAGCCCCGGACCCAATTTTGACATAATGTATGCCTATGGTGCCAGACAAGGCCAGATGGCAGTTATTTGCAATCTGGTTTTGTCCCTGTCCGGCAGCATCAGGCTGCAAACGATTTTTGCACCAGACACAAAAACGGAGCTTGCAGCATTTTTGTGTCCGGGGCGAGAAATTTAAGCAAACCAGATCCTACCGGATTCTCCTGGGACCGGCGCGATCCGGCACCCCCTAACATGAGTCTATGGGGCGCCTGATCGTGTCGGACCTGACAGAGTCTGTCAGGTTCCCGGATGCCGACTGCTGCAGTTTAGCGTGAGCTCCGCTGAGCTTCAGCACCTGGAGCTGTCTCCTGTGAAGAGGTTCAGCACCATTTTAGTAGGGGTCAGCTCCTGAAGCTGCACTCTGCAGAATCCGGCTACAAACAGGACCAGAGGGTATATTAACCCTTCTCTTCTATTTGTCCAGTCCTGTCAGGCTGTGTCCGGTGCCTCCTGCAAAGCACCGGACACAGCCTGACAGGGAAAAAAACATGGTGTGAAGCCGGCCTAAGACAAACCAGGTAACAGAGGTAATTTTTATGCATTTCTCACTCACTCCTGGTTTTGCATTATAAATACTGAGGTGAAAATCTCACCAAATGCTCAACTTGCTTTCTCTGGTGAACCTCTGCATCTCTGCTGCGGCGCCACAGGACAGGGAGGGGTTAAACATACAAGTATTTAATATCAATTGGAAATAAAATAGTTTCCACTTATTGATATCAGATAAAACAAATGACCGACCAAAATCCACTCTACCAAGACCAATATTACCAGATAGAAGTCAGAAATACCACCACACCGTGACCAGATCACATACTACCATGACATAGTGCCCAAATAATGCCACATACCAGACAAATACCGCCACACCATGACGAAAGCACATAATACCACCACATAGTGATCAAATACTACCACAGACAAGGTATAACTACTGCCACACCATGAGACCACATATTACTACCACCTAGTGACAGAAAAATACCACATACATGGGACAAATACCGTCATATCAAGACCAAAGCACATAATGCCACCAGTGACAAATAATACTAAATTAATAAAAATGTAATAAAGCTCTGTATATTGGGTCAGTGTACAGGTAAGGCTACTTTCACATTTGCGTTCCCCTCCGCAGCGTTCTGCAGAGGGGAGCCGCAATGTGAGCGCAGCACCGCAAGCCCCTATCTTTATAATGGGAGCGCACGGTGCTGCGCTTGACTGCGCAGGACCGTACGCACCCATTCACTCCCATATGTGATCTGTGCGCAGGTGGATGCCTGCACACAACTCACCTAGTCTCGTCCGCACCAAAAATGCAACATGTTCAGTCAAGCGCAGCACCGTGCGCTCCCATTATAAAGATAGGGGCTTGCGGTGCTGCACTCACATTGCGGCTCCCCTCTGCAGAACGCTGCGGAGGGGAACGCAAATGTGAAACCACCCTAATACAGTGATCACCAGTCACATTATACACAGAAGCTCAGTATATAGTGTCAGAGTACAGGTAATGCAATGATCACCACTGACGTTATACACATGAACTTTGTATATAGTGTCAGTGTGTGTATAGGTAATACATGTATCTTCTCCCCCCAAGTTCCATGTAGCTTCTCCTCCCCATCCATACATGTATCTTCTCCCCCATCCACCAAACCATCCATGTACCTTCTCCCCCATCCATCAAACCATCCATGTACCTTCTCCCCATCCATCCATGTACCTTCTTCCCAATCCATCCATTCCGTTCTCCCCCTTTCCATGCTGCCCACCACCCATCCATCCCATTCTGTCCACTCTTCCAGGCCGCCCCATCCATCAATCCCATTCTGCCCCCTCTTCTAGGCCACCCCATTCATCCATTCATTCATCCATCCCACTCTGTCCCCCCCAATGGCTGCTATCTTCGGCTGTCACAGCGCCTCACCTGACTCCACACTTCTGATCCCGGCAGCTTCCTCCTGTGTGGCTCCCAGTCTCCTGCTTGCCGGAACCAGGCAGCTTCTCCCCCTGCATCTCCCGGTCTCTGGCACCTGGCACCCGGCAGCTTCTTCCTCCGCGGCTCCCTGTCTCCGGCACCAGGCAGCTTCTTCCTCTGCGGCTCCCGGTCTCCGGCACCAGGCACCTTGCAGCTTCTTCCTCTATGGCTGCTTGTCTCCGACACCTTTTTCTGTGGCTCCCAGTCTCTGGAACGAGGTACCCAGCAGCTTCTTCTTCTGCGGCTCCCGGTCTCTGGCACCAGGCAGTTTCTTCCTCTGCGGCTCCCTGTCTCTGGCACCAGGCAGTTTCTTCCTCTGCAGCTCCCAGTCTCCGGCACCCGGTGGCACCTGGCAGAACCAGGCATCCCACAGCACCAGGCACCTGGCAGCACCGAGCACCCAGGACCACCAGGTACCCGGCAGCACCACCAGGCACCAGGCAGCAAAACCAGGCACCACCAGGGGCTCAGCAGCACCATACACCCAGGGGGCCTGGCAGCACCAGGAGCCCAGCAGCACCAGGCACCCAGGGGGCCTGGCAGCATCAGGCACCTGGCAGCACCAGGCACCCAGGGGGGCCGGCAGCACCAGTGGACCCAGCAGCACAAGGCACCCAGTGGGCCCGGCAGCACCAGGCACCCAGGGGGCCCAGCAGCACCAGGCACCACCAGGGGCCCGGCACCATCAGTCACCCTGAGGACCTGGTAGCACCAGGGGCCCGGCAGCACCAAGCACCCAGGGGACCCAGTAGCAACAGGCACCCAGATGGCCCGACAGCACCAGGCACCTCCAGGGGACCCGGCAGCACCAGGCACCACCAGGGGACCCGGCAGCACCAGGCACCACCAGGGGATCCGGCAGCACCAGGCACCACCAGGTGACTCGGCAGCACCAGGCACCACCAGGGGCCCGGCACCATCAGGCACCCTGAGGCCCCGGCAGCACCAGGCACCCAGTAGCACCAGGCATCCAGATGGCCGGGCAGCACCAGGGGCCTGGCAGCACCAGGCACCTCCAGGGGATCCGGCAGCACCAGGCACCACCAGGGGACCCGGCAGCACCAGGGACCACCAGGGGACCCGGCAGCACCAGGCACCACCAGGAAACTTGGCAGCACCAGGCACCACCAGGAAACCCGGCAGCACAAGGCACCACCAGGGGACCCAGCAGCACAAGGCAGCACCAGGGGACGCAGCATCACCAGGCACCACCAGGGGACCCGGCAGCACCAGGCACCACCAGGAGACTCGGCACAGCACCAGGCACCACCAGGGGACTCGGCACCATCAGGCACCCTGAGGGCCCGGCAGCAACAGGCACCCAGTAGCACCAGGCATCCAGATGGCCTGGCAGCACCAGGCACCACCAGGGGATCCGGCAGCACCAGGCACCACCAGGAAACCCGGCAGCACCAGGCACCACCAGGAAACCCGGCAGCACAAGGCACCACCAGGGGACTCAGCACCATCAGACACCCTGGGGGCCCTGCAGCACCAGGAGTCTGGCAGCACCAGGCATCCAGGGGGCCTGGCAGCACCAGGGGCCCGGCAGCACCAGGGGATCCGGCAGCACAAGGCAGCACCAGGGGATCCGGCAGCATCTGACACCCTGGGGGCCTGGCAGCACCAGGAGTCTGGCAGCACTAGGCACCCAGGGGGCCCGGCATCACCAGGCACCCAGGGGGCCCGGCAGCACCAGGCACCCAGGGGGCCCTGCAGCACCTGGCACCCCGGCAGCACCAGGCACCCAGGGGCCCGGCAGCACCAGGCATCCAGGGGGCCCGGCAGCACCAGCCACCCAGGGGCCCAGCAGCCCCAGGCACCACCAGGGGCCCGAAACCAACAGGCACCCTGAGGACCCGGCAACACCAGGCACCCAGGGGACTCAGTAGCACCAGGCACCCGGATGACCCAGCAGCAACAGGGGCCTGGCAGCACCAGGCACCTCCAGGGGACCCGGCAGCACCAGGCACCACCAGGGGCCCGGCACCATCAGGCACCCTGGGGGCCCAGCAGCACCAGGGGCCCGGCACCATCAGGCACTCTGGGGGCTTGGCAGCACCAGGGGCCCGACACCCTGGGGGACTGGCACCATCAGGGGCCTGACACCATATGGCACCCTGGGGGGCCGGCTCTATCTGGGGCCCAGCACCATCAGGCACCCTGGGGTCGGGAACCATCAGGCACCCTCCCGATCCTCCGGTGGGCCAGTCCGCCCCATGGGGACACAGTGATCCCCCCAGGATGGGGACACATAGGGGCCCCCCAGGATGGATGGGGACTCGTAGGGGGCCCCCCGGATGGATCGGGACTCATAGGGGGCTCCCCAGGATGGGGACATGTAGGGGGCTCCCCAGAATGAAGACACATAGGGGGCCCCCCAGGATGGATGGGGACACATAGGACCCCCCAGGATGAGAACACATAGGGGGCCCCCCAGGATGGATGGGGACACATAGGGGGCTCCTCAGGATGGGGACTCCCCATCCATCCTAGGGGGCCCCCCCATGTGTCCCCATCCATCCTGGGGGCCCCCCTATGTGTCCCCATCCATCCTGGGGGCCCCCCATGTGTCCTCATCCATCTTGGGGCCCCCCCATGTGTCCCCATCCATCTTGGGGGCCCCCACGTGTCCCCATCCATCTTGGTGGCCCCCACATGTCCTCATCCATCCTAGGGGCCCCCATGTGTCCCCATCCATCCTGGGGGGCCCCCATGTGTCCTCATCCATCCTGGGGGGCCCCCATGTGTCCCCATCTATCCTGGGGGCCCCCTGTGTGTCCCCATCCATCTTGGTGGCCCCCACATGTCCTCATCCATCCTGGGGGGCCCCCATGTGTCCCCATCCATCCTGGGGGGCCCCCATGTGTCCCCATCCATCCTGGGGGCCCCCATGTGTCCCCATCCATCCTGGGGGGCCCCCTATGTGTCCCCATCCTCATGCCTGTGCTGTACAGTTAAAAAAAAAAAAAAAAAAAAAACACACTATACTTACCTCACTGACGATCCTCCAGTGTCCAGCGCTGGGGAATCATCAGTGATCACTGACTGCTGCAGACGCATACAGGAAGCCGGGTCCCGGAGTAATGACGTCATCGCCCCGAGATTCCGACCTCCTGCACGCGCCCGCAGCGTTTGCTGTGAGCCGGCCCGTGCACTGAGGAGAAAGCGGTAGATTGCTCCCCGCTGTACTGCACAGGCGCCACAATAATGCTAATCATATCGGCGTGCTATGCACACCGATATGATTAGCGCTATCCGGGAGGGGGACAGCAGCGGCACAGGGGGTGTAGGGGGGCGGGACAAAGGGGGCAGAGCCATTGCAACCTGGAGTTCCCCGGGGGATCTCCCGATCTCCCGCTGGGTCAGTCCGCCCCTGGTAGTATAGCCCTTTGGCAGGGCAGCCAAAAATTGGGAGGCTCCACATTGTCCCTGGATAGAGACGTGCAGGAGGGCCTGTAAACCTGAAGTGGGTGTATTGTAGTATAGCCCTTTGGCAGGGCAGCCAAAAATTGGGAGGCTACACATTGTCCCTGGATAGAGACGTGCAGGAGGACCTGTATACCTGAAGTGGGTGTATTGTAGTATAGCCCTTTGGCAGGGCAGCGAGAAATTGGGAGGCTCCATATTGTCCCTGGATAGAGACATGCATAAGGGCCTGTAAACCTGAAGTGGGTGTATTGTAGTATAGCCCTTTGGCAGGGCAGCCAAAAATTGGGAGGCTCCACATTGTCCCTGGATAGAGACGTGCAGAAGGGCCTGTAAACCTGATGTGGGTTTATTGTAGTATAGCCCTTTGGCAGGGCAGCCAAAAATTTACCACTGGGGGTATACCTGAAACAACAGCCTAACTATTGTAATGGTCATCATGGTGGCACGAGGAGAAGGAGGAGCAGTCCAGCGATTAGCCAAAGTCCAGAAGTGTGTACCCATGGGTGAGTGGAGGTACATGGCAAATTCCCATAACAAAATTTAAATTCCGCTGTCATTTGTTGGTGGTGTGGTGAAGTCTGGCCCAATCCAACCCTTGTTCATCTTGATCAGAGTCAGCCTGTCGGCATTTTCAGTTGACAGGCGGGTGCGTTTATCAGTAATGATTCCACCTGCGGCACTGAAAACACGCTCTGACAAAACGCTAGTGGCAGGGCAGGCCAGGACTTCCAAGGCGTAGAGAGCCAATTCATGCCACGTGTCCAGCTTGGAGACCCAATAATTGTAAGGCACAGAGGAATCTCGCAGTACAGTTGTTCGATCTGCAAGGTACTCCTTCAGCATCTGGCCAAACTTAGCATTTCTTGTTGCACTACCCCGCACCTCAGGGGCTGTGGTACGTGAGGGGCTGAGAAAACTGTCCCACATCGTAAAGAGTGTTCCCCTACCTCTGGCGGATTGGACTTGTGCCCCTCTCGGCCGTACGCCTTGGTTGTCCACCGATTCCTGACCTATGCCGCTAGCGTTTTGTGAGGGGAATGACTTGCCTACTTCCGTGACTATGGCCTTCTGGAACTGCTGCATTTTGGCTGACCTCTCCGCTTAAAGGAATGTGAGACATAAAGTTCTCCTTGTAGCGTGGGTCTAAGAGTGTTGCCAACCAGTACTGATTGTCGGCCAAGATGTTCTGAACGCGAGGGTCACGAGCCAGGCAGCTTACCATAAAGTCAGCCATGTGCGCCAGACTATTAACAGCCATCACTTCCGTATCCTGACGAACACGGTGACTGAACATGCTGTCCTCCTCCTCCTCCTCATCTCCCCTGTCCTCTGGCCAGCCACGCTGAATCGAGGGTATGACTGGTGTGCATGTCATATCCTCAATTTGGCCAGAGAGTTGCTCCATGTCTTCATCCTCCTCCTCCTCGTCATAGTCCTCCACTGCACGTTGTGATGAGATGAGGCTGGGCTGTGTGTTTTCACCCACACCCACTACTGTTTCTTGCTCCAAGTCATCGCGCTCGGCCTGCAATACATCCTCTTTGTTTTTCAGCAGAGACCGTTTTAGAAGGCAGAGTAGTGGTATGGTGACGCTAATAATGGCGTCATCGCCGCTCACCATCTTGGTGGAGTCCTCAAAGTTTTGGAGGACAGTACATAGGTTCGACATCCATCTCCACTCCTCAGGTGTTATGTGTGGAGTTTGACCCATTTCCCGACGGCTTAGGTGACAGAGGTAGTCCACAACTGCCCTCTTCTGCTCACATATCCTGACCAACATGTGCAGAGTTGAATTCCAACGCGTGGGGACATCACACACCAGTCTGTGGGCCGGAAGACGCAAACGGCGCTGAAAGCCGGCAAGGCTGGCTGAAGCAGCAGGTGACTTGCGAAAATGTGCAGACAGACGGCGAACTTTTACCAGCAGTTCAGACAGCTCTGGGTATGACTTTACAAACCTCTGAACCACCAGGTTGAGCACATGGGCCACGCATGGAACATGCGTCAGCTGGCCTCGCCTCAAAGCTGCCACCAGGTTCCGGCCATTGTCACACACGACCTTTCCTGGCTTTAGGTTCAGAGGTGTGAGCCAGTGATCTGCCTGCTGTTTCAGAGCTGTCCACACCTCTTCTGCATTGTGGTGTTTGTCACCTATGCAGACTAGCTTCAGCACAGCCTGTTGCCGCTTTGCAGAGGCAGTGCTGCAGTGCTTCCAGCTTGGGACTGGTGTGGAGGGTACAGTGGATGAGGATGCGCAGGAGGAGGAGGCTGAGGAGCATGACATTCCGGAGCTGTAGAGTGTCGGTGAAACCCTGACAGAGGTAGGGCCTGCTATCCTTGGTGTGGGAAGGACATGTTCCGTCCCTCGCTCAGACTGGGTCCCAGCCTCCACAATATTAATCCAGTGTGCCGTCAAGGAGATGTAGCGGCCTTGCCCACAAGCACTTGTCCACGTGTCTGTGGTTAGGTGGACTTTGGCTCAAACAGCGTTGTTCAGGGCACGTGTGATGCTGTTGGACACGTGGTTATGCAATGCTGGGACGGCACATCTGGAGAAATAGTTCCGGCTGGGGACCGAGTAACGTGGGACAGCAACCACTATCAGGTCGCGGAATGCTTCTGTCTCCAGCAGCCGGAAAGGCAACATTTCTAGCGCTATGAGTCGCGAAATGTGATCATTCAGGACTGTGGCATGTGGGGCGTTGGCAGCGTATTTGCACCTGCGTTCAAATGTTTGCTGAATGGATAATTGAACCCTGCGCTGGGACAAGCACATGCTTGATGCTGGTGTTATTTGTGCGTGAGCAACTCCAGGTGCAGGGACGGAGGCTTGTTCGCAGCCAGCATGGACAAGGGATTGGCTCGCACGCACAACAGGCGAAGACGTAGCAGTGACATCAGCAAGCACCGCTCCTCGACTCTGTTGTACTTCCCACAAAGTCGGGTGCTTGGCTGACATGTGCCTGATCATGCTGGTGGTGGTCAGGCTGCTAGTTTTCGTACCCCTGCTGATACTGGCATGGCAGGTGTTGCAAATGGCCTTTTTAGAGTCTTCTGGAGCCAACTTAAAAAACTCCCAGACTCTGGAAGACCGAACATTTGCACAGGCACCTTGAGTCGTGTTGTTGTTCCGGGGAACGGTTGGCTGCCTTCTGCCTCCGGACACGACCCTGCTTCGTACTGCCTGTTGGGATGCTACGCCTCCCTCCCCCTGTGCACTGCTGGCCTCGCTCTGCATATCCTCCTGCCATGTTGGGTCAGCTACTGGATCATCCACCACGTCGTCTTCCTCTTCCGCACCCTGATCCTCCTCCTGACTTCCTGGCAATTGTGTCTCATCATCGTCCACCCCTTGTTGAGACACGTTGCCAACGTTCCGTTCGTGAGAACGTGGCTGCTCAAATATTTGGGCACAGCTCTTCCGAGTGTCCTAGTGTGGGATCAGTAATGTCCGTGGACGTGTACTCAGCCTGATGGTAGGAAGGAGGATCAGGTTGGGAAATGTGCGGTGCAGTATCACGGCTACTGACACTTGACCGTGTGGAAGACAGGGTGTTTGTGGAGGTGCCCATCTGACTTGAAGCATTATCCGCTATCCAAGTAACAACCTGTTGACACTGGTCTTGGTTCAAGAGCGGTGTACTGCTGCGGGCCCCAAGAATTTGGGACAGGACGTGCGAGCGAGGAGATGTGCCCCTTTGTTGTTGCGAAATTAGTGCTTGCACACGACCTCGGCCTCTGCCTGCACCACCATCACGTCCACTTCCTTGTTCCTTGCCAACGCCCTTGCGCATTTTGCCTGTATACAGTGACAACTGTCTGGTGACTGTTGAAGTCACAGGAGATTAGGATTTTAGTCCCTAACCTGTATCAAGGTAGTAAGTACACCAGTCTGGTGACTGTAATGGTCACAGGAGATTAGGATTTTAGTCCCTAACCTGTATCAAGGTAGTAAGTACACCAGTCTGGGGACTGTAATGGTCACAGGCAGGCCCGGCATCAGCACCCGGCGCACCCGGGCAAGTGTCGGGGCCCGACTGCTTTGAGGGGGCCCACCGGGCCCCTAAGGGCTAGGGTCACACTTGCATTGTGACCCTAGCCTGACGCAAGTATTGTCTGCTGCAGCACAGAGCGTTTAATGCTGTGCGCTGCCAGCAATGGAGCCCATAGAAACCCGATGTTTACATTGACAACCAATGGTTGGCAAGGTAAGCATTGGGTTTCTATGGGCTCCAGCGCATAGCATTAAAAGCTATGTGCTGCAGCCGAAAATACTTGCATCAGGCTAGGGTCACAATGCAAGTGTGACCCTAGCCTCAGGGGCCCCTGAGCACACTGCCCCCACAGCCAGGGCCATATCCAGGGGGCAGCTGGGGGGTCATTTGCAGGGAGGGCGCACTTAGCCTCCTGCAGCTCCGGAGATCTCCCTCTGTGGGAGCCGACAGAGCTGCACACTCTGGGCTGACAGGACCTGTGATGATGTCAATGGAGGGTGGAGTCAGGGGTTACATGACCAGCTCCTCAGTGTATGCAGGACTCTGAGCATCATGATGGCCAGCATAGCAATTAGGTGAAGTTTATGTGTGGGGTCAGGAGGGATTTACAGTGTGAATGTAGCAGAGGTGAGTGTGTACTAGGTGTATGGCAATTTGGTGAAGTTTATGTGTGGGGTCAGGAGGGATTTACAGTGTGAATGTAGCAGAGGCGAGTGTGTACTAGGTGTACGGAGTGGAGCCGAGTGGGTACTAGGTGTACGGAGTGGAGCCGAGTGGGTACTAGGTGTACGGAGTGGAGCCGAGTGTGTACGAGGTGTACGGAGCGGATTTGAGTGTGTACTAGGTGTACGGAGCGGAGCCATGTGGGTACTAGGTGTACGGAGCGGAGCCGTGTGTGTACGAGGTGTACGGGAGCGGAGCCATGTGGGTACTAGGTGTACGGAGCAGAGCCACGTGGGTACGAGGTGTACGGAGCAGAGCCGCGTGGGTACGAGGTGTACGGAGCAGAGCCGCGTGTGTACGAGGTGTACGGAGCAGAGCCGCGTGGGTAGGAGGTGTACGGAGCAGATCCGCGTGGGTAGGAGGTGTATGGAGCAGAGCCCCGTTGGTAGGAAGTGTATGGAGCAGAGCCGCGTTGGTAGGAGGTGTATGGAGCAGAGCCGCGTGCGTAGGAGGTGTATGGAGCAGAGCCGCGTGCGTACGAGGTATGTGTACCAGTGGTAGCCCCCTGCGGATTCCGCTCCTATAGTCTCAGCCACCTTTGCCAGCAGCATTCTTCTCCATAGTCTCTTCTGCCACTGTCTGCATTCTGCAGCTCAGCATGGAGGGGCACGATGTTGTCATGACTGTGCTGATATGTGCAGAGCGAGCGGAGGAGACTGGAGCGGCGAGAAGAAAGGTGAGGAGAAGAGAGATCTGGATGGCCAGACACTCCGCTTGGCTGCGGTGCCACCCATAATGCAGTGTGGCTCCATTGAGCTGCTTGCATTATTTGTGTGCTTGAGGATGCTTGTGTATATAGCAAGCATCCTCAGGCGCACAAAAATGCAACATTTTGCATTTGAAGGGTATTTTTAAAAAGCGCAAGAGAATGCAAACGCATTTTAGCCCGCTCCTAACAACGTTTAATATGCTCACTGTCAGAAACAGCTCTTGCTGGTTTCGGCAGTCACTGTTCCTGTAAGGCTGCCTTCACATAGGCATTTTTTTAAAATGTGGCAGTTGCGGTAAAAAACTCCGCATCTGCCGCATTTTCCACCTAGCGGCTGCACTTGCTACACATTTGCGGCAAGCCCCATGCATTGTCTATGGGGCTTGCGGTAAGTGTGCGGCAATATTTATATTATAGTCCATGATATGTACTAAAGGGGGCCCACTGAGACTTTTTTGCCCGGGGCCCACAGAAGCCTGGAGCCGGCCCTGGTCACAGGAGAGTAGGATTTTAGTCCCTAACCTGTATTAAGGTAGTAAGTACACCAGTCTGGTGACTGTAATGGTCACAGGAGATTAGGATTTTAGTCCCTAACCTGTATCAAGGTAGTAAGTACACCAGTCTGGTGACTGTAATGGTCACAGGAGATTAGGATTTTAGTCCCTAACCTGTATCAAGGTAGTAAGTACACCAGTCTGGTGAATGTAATGGTCACAGGAGAGTAGGATTTTAGTCCCTAACCTGTATCAAGGTAGTAAGTACACCAGTCTGGTGACTGTAATGGTCACAGGAGATTAGGATTTTAGTCCCTAACCTGTATCAAGGTAGTAAGTACACCAGTCTGGTGAATGTAATGGTCACAAGAGAGTAGAATTTTAGTCCCTAACCTGTATCAAGGTAGTAAGTACACCAGTCTGGTGACTGTAATGATCACAGGAGATTAGGATTTTAGTCCCTAACCTGTATCAAGGTAGTAAGTACACCAGTCTGGTGACTGTAATGGTCACAGGAGATTAGGATTTTAGTCCCTAACCTGTATTAAGGTAGTAAGTACACCAGTCTGGTGACTGTAATGGTCACAGGAGAGTAGGATTTTAGTCCCTAACCTGTATCAAGGTAGTAAGTACACCAGTCTGGTGACTGTAATGGTCACAGGAGATTAGGATTTTAGTCCCTAACCTGTATCAAGGTAGTAAGTACACCAGTCTGGTGACTGTAATGGTCACAGCAGGATAGGATTTTAGTCCCTAACCTGTATCAAGGTAGTAAGTACACCAGTCTGGTGACTGTAATAGTCACAGGAGAGTAGGATTTTAGTCCCCAACCTGTATCAAGGTAGTAAGTACACCAGTCTGGTGACTGTAATGGTCACAGGAGATTAGGATTTTAGTCCCTAACCTGTATCAAGGTAGTAAGTACACCAGTCTGGTGACTGTAATGATCACAGGAGATTAGGATTTTAGTCCCTAACCTGTATCAAGGTAGTAAGTACACCAGTCTGGTGACTGTAATAGTCACAGGAGAGTAGGATTTTAGTCCCTAACCTGTATTAAGGTAGTAAGTACACCAGTCTGGTGACTGTAATGGTCACAGGAGATTAGGATTTTAGTCCCTAACCTGTATTAAGGTAGTAAGTACACCAGTCTGGTGACTGTAATGGTCACAGGAGAGTAGGATTTTAGTCCCTAACCTGTATCAAGGTAGTAAGTACACCAGTCTGGTGACTGTAATGGTCACAGGAGATTAGGATTTTAGTCCCTAACCTGTATCAAGGTAGTAAGTCCACCAGTCTGGTGACTGTAATGGTCACAGCAGAATAGGATTTTAGTCCCTAACCTGTATCAAGGTAGTAAGTACACCAGTCTGGTGACTGTAATAGTCACAGGAGAGTAGGATTTTAGTCCCCAACCTGTATCAAGGTAGTAAGTACACCAGTCTGGTGACTGTAATGGTCACAGGAGATTAGGATTTTAGTCCCTAACCTGTATCAAGGTAGTAAGTACACCAGTCTGGTGACTGTAATGGTCACAGGAGATTAGGATTTTAGTCCCTAACCTGTATTAAGGTAGTAAGTACACCAGTCTGGTGACTGTAATAGTCACAGGAGAGTAGGATTTTAGTCCCTAACCTGTATTAAGGTAGTAAGTACACCAGTCTGGTGACTGTAATGGTCACAGGAGATTTGGATTTTAGTCCCTAACATGGATCAAGGTAGTAAGTACACCAGTCTGGTGAATGTAATGGTCACAGGAGAGTAGGATTTTAGTCCCTAACCTGTATCAAGGTAGTAAGTACACCAGTCTGGTGACTGTAATGGTCACAGAAAAGCTTGGATTCCGATCTGTATCACCCTGCCTATATCCTCCTAGATTAGTCCTGAGAAGGACTGTTGTGGTCAGACTCAGCAGCAGTTTGCAGCCCTGCTCCAGATCTACCTATGAGGGCCGCAAATCTGTCCCTAAGCAGCAGCAGACACTGTCCCTACACTCACTGTCTGGATGCCTGTGTGCAGAGCACAGCGCGGCCGGGTCTTATAAAGGCTCGGTCACGCTGTGCAGGCCGGCCAATCACTGCAATGCCACAACTAACAGGGCTGTGGCATTGCAGTGGTCTGCCAGCCAATCCCTGCATGTGGGCTGGCTCTCAAAAGAGCGCCAACATGCAGAGATGACGAGCACAGCACGAGTATCGCAAGATTACTCGGTGCTCGCCGAGTAGCCCGAGTATAGTGATACTCATGCGAGTACCGAGTAGTGGCGAGCATGCTCGCTCATCACTAGTAACCACCTACCATAAAGGACACAATTCACAGCCCACACACAATCTGCGGAACTTTCATCACACAATTGTTTTACTAGCAACTTCCCCAAATATTAGTTAGCTTATCGCAAAACCACAGGCTACCAGAAAACACGGACAGGACAGGCCCAACTACGTGTATTCAAAGTCTTTCTGCTTAGTTTCATGGTGCTAGCAAAATACTTGGTTTCAGCTTATATCATTCATGACTATGTGATTTTCACTTGATAAAATGTACCTGGTTGTATCTCTGGCCCATTTGACCAGAGATCACACCTAGTCGGACTCCTTTAAACAGACAGGATTTTTATGTTCAAATCTTTATTACATGCATACGTTCATACAGTTCATTCAGTTCAGTCAAGGAGTCTCATACCAGTCACTTCCTTTCACACTCCTTTTTTCTACATGCGTATACCTTCACAATGTTAGCAATATCCCAACCTAGAGAATCTGACAAAAACTGACAATATTGTTAATAATCTAATCAGCGGATCAGAACCATATCCAGGTTCTCAGTACAACATTAAGCTACAAATACAAAAAGGGTGGGGTGAGTGGGGGATCAACGCTGCAAACTGTTTCCCTTCATCTGTTTTGTAGCTTGGAGTGTGTCAGCTGTCAGCAGATTTGCACAGAGTGGTAGGGGGGAAAGGCGAGCTTCTTTCTCACTCAACAGAGTGAAAGAGAAGAAAAAAAGCAAAAAAATCGTATAACAGTGTTAAGAAGTAGAGATAATTAGCAGTCGTCAAATCACCAGTATAAAGTGAATAGCTTATTGCACAGTTAACAATTATAACCTTAGAAAGATATATAACAGCAAGCAGCAATAAAACAATAACACTTATTACAATCAAACCAATTAAATGACAGGACAAGATCATATAACACAGTTGCATACAAACAAGCAAGACACAAAATAAGATTATAACACACTTATTTGACAAACAAACGTTAATACATATATGCCCTAACCTAACCCGTCTAGACAAAATAGTTTATTACTGTTGTCTTATCATAGACCGTGTGAAAGGACCCTCAGTGTAACAATTTTCATGGAGGAATGCCCAGCAGTAATTGGCTGGGCCCCCCTCCACACAAACTAAAAAATTGAACGTAGTTATCTTCACTAGTTAAACTGACTAGTTATCCCTCCACTACAATGTCCTTCAAACCCACAGGTCAGTCGTTCAAAAAGATTTCAACGGTCAATCCAATGACTTAATGCCGTCTAATAATGTTCCCCAAGTGACAGCCAGTTTCGTCCAGAACTCAGACAAAATAACAACCAGTTTAGTTATAAGTCATCTCAGGCAATAAGACATGGGAATGGAGCCATCTACTCCCTCTTTCCGCGACTTCAATACCGTTGGATTCTCCCTATCGCTAAAACAACTGAAACTGTCTACTCATCTTCTCATGAATAGACAAACATAAACTGTCTTCTCATCTTCTCATGAATAGATAAACATTCTAACAAACAACATGGGTCTTACCGAAGTCAGACGTGTTCGGCAACCAGTATCTCCTTGACTGTGTTCAAATCCGTCACCCCTCCTGGAGTCAATGAGAAAACTGGCCTCTTTTGACATCAATTCAGACGGAGGACTTAGGTGTACAGAGTCTGTGACCCTCCCCGTGAATGGCGTCAGTCTTACCATTCAAAGACGGAGGGGATTTTGGACTTGGCTATGAAGGACCAGAATGTCAGGAAAATCTCCCTTTATGGAATGAAACTGGCCGGAGACGGCTGAAATCGAATCAACACTCAGGTTTATTTCTCATATATGAGGAGACAACTCAAAACATCACCTCTGAAGGTATATGGCAGAGTGTCTGCCTTCTCTGAATCAACAGTTATTTTTATAATCAACATTGAAAGAATGACGTTATACAATTTACACTTTGGTATTTACATTTGGTATTTTCCCATTATTATAAGAGAATCTAGTTAATTAAAGTATAAAGGAGTACATTCACATGCCTAGGGAGTGAAACACTCCCTAAACCTGTAATATTCTACTCATGCCATTTGGCCTTGAATGTGTGAACCAGACACAGTGGAAAATTACCCCACTACATCTGCAAGCAATATAATACCTTCATACACTAATATAACTACACTAGATGGCGGCCCGATTCTAAAGAATCGGGTAGTCTAGAATCCATATATAGTTTATTTACTAATAGTTAGGGGAGTGCGGTCAAATTAATTGTGTGTATACAGGTGGCTCAGTGGGTAGCAGAGTATACGGTGGCTCAGTGGTTAGTACTGCGTGCGGTGGCTCAGTGGTTTGCAGTGAGTGCGGTGGCTCAGTGGTTAGCAGTGAGTGCGGTGGCTCAGTGGTTAGCAGTGAGTACGGTGGCTGAGTGGTTAGCGGTGAGTGCGGTGGCTCAGTGGTTAGCAGTGAGTGCGGTGAGATTGGTCAGCGCAGCGCCGTGGGCAGAGTGGTCAGCGCAGCGCCGTGTGCAGAGTGGTCAGCGCAGTGCCGTGGGCAGAGTGGTCAGCGCAGTGCCGTGGGCAGAGTGGTCAGCACAGCGCCGTGGGCAGAGTGGTCAGCGCAGTGCCGTGGGCAGAGTGGTCAGCGCAGCGCCGTGGGCAGAGTGGTAAGCACAGCGCCGTGGGCAGAGTGGTAAGCACACACATACACAGACACTCCGCTATACTTACCACCGACCCTGCGTCTTCCCCGCCGCCTGGATCCTGAGTCGGCATGTCGCCGCCCCCGGACGACTGGATCCAATATGTCGGCCGGGTAGTTTGGCGAGACATCTTGGACGCTATATTGGATCTAGTAGTTCGGGGGAGGCGACATGTCGACTGAGGATCCAGGCAGCAGACGCAGGGTCGGTGGTAAGTATAGCGGAGTGTGTGTACAAAGTTGAGGGAAGTGCCGAGAAAGTGACGGAAGTGCCTACATACACACATATACACATACTGTCCCTTGCATATGGAGTGGTGAGGAGGGGGCAGAGGACAGGGGAGGCTGGAGGGGGCAGAGGACAGGGCACAGGCTGGAGGGGGCAGAGGACAGGGCACAGGCTGGAGGGGGCAGAGGACAGGGCACAGGCTGGAGGGGGCAGAGGACAGGGCACAGGCTGGAGGGGGCAGAGGACAGGGCACAGGCTGGAGGGGGCAGAGGACAGGGCACAGGCTGGAGGGGGCACAGGGCAGAGGCTGGAGTGGGCACAGGACACAGGCTGGAGTGGGCACAGGACACAGGCTGGAGGGGGCACAGGACACAGGCTGGAGGGGGCACAGGACACAGGCTGGAGGGGGCACAGGACACAGGCGGGAGGGGGCACAGGAAACAGGCTGGAGGGGGCACAGGAAACAGGCTGGAGGGGGCACAGGAAACATCCTGGAGGGGGCACAGGCTGGAGGGGGCACAGGGCACAGGCTGGAGGGGCACAGGGCACAGGATGGAGGGGGCACAGGCCGGAGGGGGCACAGGCCACAGGCTGGAGGGGAGAGACGCTGGAGGGGGCAGAGGCTGGAGGGGGCACAGGCTGGAGGGGGCACAGGTCACAGGCTGGAGGGGAGACAGGCTGGAGGGGCACAGGGCACAGGCTGGAGGGGGCAGAGGGCACAGGCTGGAGGGGGCACAGGCTGGAGGACGCACAGGCTGGAGGGGGCACAGGCTGGAGGGGGCAGAGGCTGGAGAGGGCAGAGGCTGGAGGGGGCACAAGGTGGAGGGGGCACAGGGCACAGGCTGGAGGGGGCAGAGGCTGGAGGGGGCACAGAGCACAGGCTGGAGGGGCAGAGGCTGGAGGGGGCACAGGCTGGAGGGGGCACAGGACACATGTGGAGGGGGCACAGGCTGGAGGGGGCACAGGACACAGGCTGGAGGGGGCACAGGCTGGAGGGGGCACAGGGCACAGGCTGGAGGGGGCACAGGCTGGAGGGGGCACAGACTGGAGGGGGCAGAGGCTGGAGAGGGCACAGGGCACAGGCTGGAGGGGGCACAGGGCACAGGCTGGAGGGGGCACAGGCTGGAGGGGGCACAGGGCAAAGGCTGGAGGGGCACAGGCTGAAGGGTGCACAGGCTGGAGGGGGCACAGGCTGAAGGGGCACAGGTTGGAGGGGGCAGAGGCTGGAGGGGGCACAGGGCACAGGCTGGAGGGGGCACAGAGCACAGGCTGGAGGGGCAGAGGCTGGAGGGGGCACAGGCTGGAGGGGGCACAGGACACATGCTGGAGGGGGCACAGGCTGGAGGGGGCACAGGACACAGGCTGGAGGGGGCACAGGGCACAGGCTGGAGGGGCACAGGCTGGAGGGGGCACAGGCTGGAGGGGGCACATGGCACAGGCTGGAGGGGGCACACACTGGAGGGGGCAGAGGCTGGAGGGGGCACAGGGCACAGGCTGGAGGGGGCATAGGCTGGAGGGGGCACAGGGCACAGGCTGGAGGGGCACAGGCTGGAGGGGCACAGGGCAAAGGCTGGAGGGGCACAGGCTGGAGGGGGCACAGGCTGGAGGGGGCACAGGGCACAGGCTGGAGGGGGCAGATGCTGGAGTGGGCACAGGACACAGGCTGGAGTGGGCACAGGACACAGGCTGGAGTGGGCACAGGACACAGGCTGGAGGGGGCAGAGGACACAGGCGGGAGGGGCACAGGAAACAGGCTGGAGGGGGCAGAGGCTGGAGGGGGCACAGGGCACAGGCTGGAGGGGCACAGGGCACAGGATGGAGGGGCACAGGGCACAGGATGGAGGGGGCACAGGGCACAGGCTGGAGGGGGCACAGGGCACAGGCTGGAGGGGGCAGAGGCTGGAGGGGGCACAGGGCACAGGCCGGAGGGGGCAGAGGCTGGAGGGGGCACAGGGCACAGGCTGGAGGGGGCACAGAGCACAGGCTGGAGGGGCAAAGGCTGGAGGGGGCACAGGCTGAGGGGGCACAGGGCACAGGCTGGAGGGGGCACAGGCTGGAGTGGGCACAGGACACAGGCTTGAGTGGGCACAGGACACAGGCTGGAGGGGCACAGGACACAGGCGGGAGGGGGGACAGGAAACAGGCTGAAGGGGGCAGAGGCTGGAGGGGGCACAGGGCACAGGCTTGAGGGGCACAGGGCACAGGATGGAGGGGGCACAGGCTGGAGGGGGCACAGGGCACAGGCTGGAGGGTGCACAGGCTGGAGGGGGCAGAGGCTGGAGGGGGCACAGGCAGGAGGGGGCACAGGCTGGAGGGGGCTCAGGGCACAGGCTCGAGGGGGCAGAGGCTGGAGGGGGCAGAGGCTGGAGGGGGCAAAGGCTGGAGTGGGCACAGGACACAGGCAGGAGTGGGCACAGGACACAGGCTGGAGGGGGCACAGGACACAGGCGGGAGGGGGCACAGGAAACAGGCTGGAGGGGGCAGAGGCTGGAGGGGGCACAGGGCACAGGCTGGAGGGGCACAGGGCACAGGCTGGAGGGGCACAGGGCACAGGATGGAGGGGGCACAGGCTGGAGGGGGCACAGGGCACAGGCTGGAGGGGGCACAGGCTGGAGGAGGCACAGGCTGGAGGGGGCACAGGCTGGAGGGGGCACAGGCTGGAGGGGGCACAGGGCACAGGCTGGAGGGGGCACAGAGCACAGGCTGGAGGGGCAGAGGCTGGAGGGGGCAGAGGCTGGAGGGGGCACAGGGCACAGGCTGGAGGGGGCACAGGCTGGAGGGGGCACAGGGCACAGGCTGGAGGGGGCACAGACTGGAGGGGGCAGAGGCTGGAGGGGCACAGGGCACATGCTGGAGGGGGCACAGGCTGGAGGGGGCACAGGGCAAAGGCTGGAGGGGCAAAGGCTGGAGGGGGCACAGGCTGGAGGGGGCACAGGTTGGAGGGGGCACAGGCTTTAGTGGGCACAGGACACAGGCTGGAGTGGTCACAGGACACAGGCTGGAGTGGGCACAGGACACAGGCTGGAGTGGGCACAGGACACAGGCTGTAGGGGGCACAGGACACAGGCGGGAGGGGCACAGGAAACAGGCTGGAGGGGCACAGGGCACAGGCTGGAGGGGGCACAGGGCACAGGCTGGAGGGGGCACAGGCTGGAGGGGGCACAGGGCACAGGCTGGAGAGGGCACAGACAGAAGGGGGCAGAGGCTGGAGGGGGCACAGGCTGGAGGGGGCACAGGGCACAGGCTGGAGGGGGCACAGGCTGGAGGGGGCACAGGGCAAAGGCTGGAGGGGCACAGGCTGGAGGGGGCACAGGCTGGAGGGGGCACAGGGCACAGGCTGGAGGGGGCACAGGCTAAAGTGGGCACAGGACACAGGCTGGAGTGGGCACAGGACACAGGCTGGAGTGGGCACAGGACACAGGCTGGAGGGGGCACAGGACACAGGCTGGAGGGGGCACAGGACACAGGCGGGAGGGGGCACAGGAAACAGGCTGGAGGGGGCACAGGAAACAGGCTGGAGGGGGCACAGGCTGGGGGGCACAGGCTGAAGGGGCACAGGGCACAGGATGGAGGGGGCACAGGCTGGAGGGGGCACAGGGCACAGGCTTGAAGGGGCACAGGGCACAGGCTGGAGGGGGCACAGGCTGGAGGGGGCACAGGGCACAGGCTGGAGGGGGCACAGGCTGGAGGGGGGAGAGGCTGGAGGGGGCACAGGGCACAGGCTGGAGGGGCAAAGGCTGGAGGGGGCACAGGCTGGAGGGGGCACAGGGCACAGGCTGGAGGGGGCAGAGGCTGAGGGAGGACAGGGTGGAGGGGGCACAGGGTGGAGGGGGCACAGGCTGGAGGGGCACAGGCTGGAGGGGGCACAGGCTGAAGGGGGCACAGGCTGAAGGGGCACAGGCTGGAGGGGGCACAGGGCACAGGCTGGAGGGGGCACAGAGCACAGGCTGGAGGGGGCACAGGACACATGCTGGAGGGGGCACAGGCTGGAGGGGGCACAGGACACAGGCTGGAGGGGGCACAGGGCACAGGCTGGAGGGGGCACAGGGCACAGGCTGGAGGGGGCACAGGCTGGAGGGGGCACAGGGCACAGGCTGGAGGGGGCACAGACTGGAGGGGGCACAGGGCACAGGCTGGAGGGGGCACAGGCTGGAGGGAGCACAGGGCAAAGGCTGGAGGGGCAGAGGCTGGAGGGGGCAGAGGCTGGAGGGGGCACAGGGCACAGGCTGGAGGGGCACAGGCTGGAGTGCGCACAGGACACAGGCTGGAGTGGGCACAGGACACAGGCTGGAGGGGGCACAGGACACAGGCGGGAGGGGGCACAGGAAACAGGCTGGAGGGGGCACAGGAAACAGGCTGGAGGGGCACAGGAAACAGGCTGGAGGGGGCACAGGCCAGAGGCTGGAGGGGCACAGGGCACAGGATGGAGGGGGCACAGGCTGGAGGGGGCACAGGGCACAGGCTGGAGCGGGCACAGGGCACAGGCTGGAGGGGGCACAGGCTGGAGGGGGCAGAGGCTGGAGGGGGCACAGGGCACAGGCTGGAGGGGGCAGAGGCTGGAGGGGGGACAGGCTGGAGGGGGCACAGGGCACAGGCTGGAGGGGGCACAGGCTGGAGGAGGCACAGGCTGGAGGGGGCACAGGCTGGAGGGGGCACAGGGCACAGGCTGGAGGGGGCACAGGCTGGAGGGGGCACAGGCTGGAGGGAGCACAGGGCACAGGCTGGAGGGGGCACAGGCTGGAGGAGGCACAGGCTGGAGGGGGCACAGGCTGGAGGGGGCACAGGGCACAGGCTGGAGGGGGCACAGGGCACAGGCTGGAGGGGGCAGAGGCTGGAGGGGGCACAGGGCACAGGCTGGAGGGGGGACAGGCTGGAGGGGGCACAGGCTGGAGGGGGCACAGGCTGGAGGGGGGACATGCTGGAGGGGGCACAGGGCACAGGCTGGAGGGGGCACAGGCTGGAGGGGGCACAGGCTGGAGCGGAGGCGGCGGGCACAGGCTGGAGCGGAGGCGGAGGCTGTAGGGCAGAGGAGCGTGTGGGGGTGCAGAGAGACTCACCTTGGGCCGCGCGTCTGGTGTAGGAGGAGAGGAGGGGCGGGCAGAGCTGCAGGACAGGAAGTCCCGCTCTCCCTCCTCTCCAGGCGGGCGGCGGGCGTTTGGGAGCACGGGTACCCCCAGAGGTTGTGTGGCCCCCCGAGGTGGCGGGCAATGGGCCCCCTGCCCCCCCCCCGGTATCTAGCTACTGGCTGGAGGGCAGAGGGTGGAGGGGAGAGGCTGTAGGGCACACGGAACTTCCGAGGTCGGAACGTTCCTGTGCCGGTGCCTGTAGTGCACTGGCTGACTTCACCAGCCCTGGCCGTAGACCATCACGGAAGTGGCCTTCGGCTCTTCTGGAAGTGGCCTTCGGCTTTTATATAATAGATAGATAATGAATATTGACTATATAGAAAATTCTATTGTATTAAACTATCAAACATTAATATAAGATTCTATAATATTAAGCTATCAAAGATTAATATAAGATTAAAATTTCTATGACACTAAAGTCCTTTCCTTTGGAGTTGCTATATCCCAGTTCTGTGGAGGGAGGTGAGGGGGGAATAGCGCAGGGCTGGTGGAGGAGTTTTAGGGAGAGGCTGGAGGCCCGAACCTTCTCACTTTTGGGATCAGGGCCATTCAGGGTACCTAGAATAGGGTCAGACTAGTCTTCCCTGGTCACCCTGCCCATAACTGCCATTCCTTCATCAGGATTCTCACTACACCATGACAGTTTGATTGTGTTTGGATGTGCATAATTTATGTGCCCTCCTCCGCCTTCCGAACACAGCCTGTTGCATTTTTTGTGCGTTCACGGGCACTTGTTTTATCAGCTAGTGCCCGCAAGTGCACAAACAATGCATGGATCTCAATGGATCCGCAATGTCCTCCGCATGATAGCGCAGGAGAATGCTGTGGGTCACATTGGAATCTCGGCGGTGGAGGCCGGGAGGAGGAGGATCTCCACTGCTGATCTCCGCTTCCCAGCCACCGCTGAGATCGCTGATTGAGTGGCCAGGCACCATACTGATGTGAACGCATGCGGAGAATCTCAGGTGCGTTCATATCAATATGGCAGTGGTTGCTCTGCGTTTGCATCTGCATGCCCATGCAGACACAAGCGCAAGTGTGAACCCGGCCTAAGAGAAGTATAAAGAAACTGCAAGGGACATCTTATATATTTCCTTCTAAGTAAATAAAGAAATATAAACATCATATATAGGGCATAGTATATCCACAATGGGTGAACACTCTTAACTAATCAAGGTAAATTATCCAATTAGAGTAATTGTGCTACAACTCTGCATATGTATATAATGCTTTCTGATACTAAGTTTTATTATACCTGAGGAAGGCTGCTGTGTACAAAATATTCAGTCAAAATGCGTTGTATGTAGGGATGGGCGAGTCTACTCGCTTGGACTCGTTACTCGGCGAGTAGTAAGGGACTCGCAGGACTCGGTACTCTGCGACCTTCCCAGCGATTACTCGCACAGTAACGAGTCCAATGCAAGTCAATGGCAATCCTAATTTTGTCAGAGTTTACTTTCTCTCACTCGCTAGACTCGCTATATCACATCGCTATGTAGCTTGAATCTCCCCAAATCGTTTAAAGAATCGCACCGCTTCACGGATACCCGCTGTCAGCAGCGAGTCTGAGCGAGTCTTAGCGATTCTGAGCGAGTCTACGAATCTGAGTCCAGTATACTGTATTCGGGACTAGCGAATACAGAATCTGTTATGTTCCGACAAAGCTTCCGAGACAGCCTAGAGTGTGTTAGGTCAGACAACTTGTGAAGATGGACAAGCATGTTAGCCAATCATATTCAATAATGCCACAGCCATATTGGTTTGTGGCAGGACTATGATTGGCTTCTGTCCATCGTGATGCCTATGTCATGTATGACAGGCAAGGCTGTATATAAGCCTTGCCACCGCCATTTTGGGCACATTCCTGTGAAGATCTGAGCTAGAGCAGGGTGAGGTAGATGCTGGAGCAGATCATAGGGATTGTCAGTCAGTGTAGGGAACCTTAAAAATTCCTTATATTTAACCCAAACAGCTCTTGTGAGAGCTACCAGGAGAACAGAGGAGTACTGTGTAGAGGACTGTAGGCAGGCAGGCAGGGAGGAGCAGCTTTACAGTGCTCACAGGACCGACCTCATAGCTTAGCTTACTCACTCAGCTGTCCTAATAGCTGAAGTCAGAGGCTTAGCTGAGGTACTATTTACAATTTTTTTGCACCTGATAGATTTTGGGTCCTAAAAACCCCTTCAGCTTTATTTTGTCTGTGGCAGATCAGTGCGTTGCTGCTCTACCTGCAAATAGCACGTACGCCACCTACTTGTGCGACTACTTGTGCGCACTTAATAATTTTTTCAGGGACTAGTGTGCTGCTTCACTGACAAGTGTTAGCACACACTTAACCCGCCAGCAGGTGACGCCTACAGCAACACCTAACTCCATCTCGGTGGCTGTGCGCACTAAATAATTTTTTCAGGGACTAGTGTGCTGCTTCACTGACAAGTGTTAGCACACACTTAACCCGCCAGCAGGTGACGCCTACAGCAACACCTAACTCCATCTCGGTGACTGTGCATTTGTCAACAATGTCACAAAAACCACAATTTCCCAAAAAAGAGGTTGCAAAGGGATGGGGACGAGGTCGTGGCCGTAGCAGTCGTGCCCAAGAAGGCACTGGTACAGGTAGACAGACGAGGATTGATAGATCTCTCTTTCTCACGTCTAAAATTCCCAGTACTCAACAAAAAAGGGTCTTGAGGCCGGAAGAGCATGACCAGATAACATCTTGGATGGCTGATAACACCTTGACCACTGGTTCTTGCAGTACACAATCGTCCTTGCCAACACAGTCTAGTGTCGCTACAGACAACGCAGGGCCATCCAATCCTCAAAGTCTTCCTATTTCCTCAACCCATCGGCAGCCAGAGGAAAACTTGGAGTGCGACCTTGGTCACTCCGATGATTTATTTGGTTCTTATCAGCCCTCGATTGCATCTGGCCTTTCTTTGTCACTGCCTGACGAGATACTTCAAGAAGACGTAATGTCTATTCATGGCCAAAGTTTTGAAGCACCTCGTACTGAAGAAAGCCACTTTCAGCAAAGGCATACAGCAGTGATGGCGAACCTTTCTGAGGCCGAGTGCCCAAACTGCAACCCAAAACAAAATTATTTATGGCGAAGTGCCAATACTGTAATTTAACCTAAATTACAGCAGTGATTATCTATCACAAGCGCTTCACAGGGGGGAGAGCCAGCAGATGCTAACTCTCTTCCCTGTACAGGGCATGTAGTCCTGAAACATGATGACCAATTCAATCATTTTAACAATTAATTGATTTTAAACTTACCTTTGCAGTCTTATCTTCTCTTCAGCATTGGTCAGACAGCTCATGTGTACTGCACATTGAAACTGAGCCGCTGCCACTGCCCTTTATAGAAACAGCAGGTGGATTGATCTGTATGGAAAAAACGCAGAATATTAGACAGAGCAAGCAAATTTCATACTGAAATCCTGGTCCCTATCTTGTAGTAGTATCTCCATCCTGACCCTCTCCTTGTAGCTATGTGCTCCATCCTGACCCTCTCCTTGTAGCTATGTGCTCCATCCTGACCCTCTCCTTGTAGTTAGGTGCTCCATTTTGACCCTCTCCTTGTAGTTAGGTGCTCCATCCTGACCCTCTCCTTGCAGTAATGTGCTACATCCTGACCCTCTCCTTGTAGCTATGTGCTCCATCCTGACCCTCTCCTTGCAGTAATGTGCTCCATCCTGACCCTCTCCTTGTAGTAATGTGCTCCATCCTGACCTTCTCCTTGTAGTAATGTGATCCATCCTGACCCTCTCCTTATAGTAATGTGCTCAATCCTGACCCTCTCCTAGTAGTTATTTGCTCCATCCTGACCCTCTCCTGGCAGTAATGTCCCTATCCTAACCCCCTTCTTGTAGTAATTTCTCCAGCCTTATCCCCTTGTAGTATGTTTGATCCCTGTCCCCTTGTGGTAATGTCCCCATCCTGCCCCCATCATGTAGTAATGCCCCCATCCTGCAGTAATGCCCTATCCTGCAGTAATATGCCCCCTCCTTGTAATAAAGCCACCATTATCCCCCTTCTTGTAATAATGTAACCATCATGCCCCCTCCTAATGTCACCATCATGCCCCTCTTGTCACCATCTTGGCCCTCTTGTCACCATCATGCCCCTCTTGTCACCATCCTGCCCCTTGTCTCCCTCATGTCCCTCTTGTCACCATCCTGCCCCTTGTCACCCTCATGCCCCTCTTGTCACCATCATGTCCCTCTTATTTGTCACCATCATGCCCCCCCATTATACCATAGCTTACAATTTGTCACCATCATGCCCCTCTTATTTGTCACCATCCTGCCCCTCTTGTCACCATCGTGCCCCTCTTGTCACCATCCTGCCCCTTGTCACTCTCATGTCCCTCTTGTCACCATCCTGCCCCTTGTCACTCTCATGTCCCTCTTGTCACCATCCTGCCCCTTGTCACTCTCATGTCCCTCTTGTCACCATCCTGCCCCTTGTCACTCTCATGTCCCTCTTGTCACCATCCTGCCCCTTGTCACTCTCATGTCCCTCTTGTCTCCATCCTGCCCCCTGTCACACTCAAGTGCCTCTTGTCTCCATCCTGCCCCCTGTCACACTCATGTCCCTCTTGTCTCCATCCTGCCCCCTGTCACACTCATGTCCTCTTGTCTCCATCCTGCCCCCTGTCCACTCATGCCTCTGTCTCCATCCTGTCCCCTGTCACACTGAAGTGCCTCTTGTCTCCATCCTGCCCCCTGTCACACTCATGCCTCTTGTCTCCATCCTTCCCCCTGGCACACTCATGCCCTTGTCTCCATCCTGCCCCCTGTCACACTCAAGTGCCTCTAGTCTCCATCCTGCCCCCTGTCACACTCATGCCTCTTGTCTCCATCCTGCCCCCTGTCACACTCATGCCTCTTGTCTCCATCCTGCCCCCTCTCACACTGAAGGGCCTCTTGTTCTCCATCCTGCCCCCTGTCACACTCATGCCCCTTGTCTCCATCCTGCCCCCTGTCACACTCAAGTGCCTCTTGTTCCATCCTGCCCCCTCATTATACCGTGGCTTGAAAAAAAAAATCATACTCACCTAGAACTCCCGCCTTCACCGCTCCTCCTCTCCTCGCGTCTTCCGTACCAGCGTCACATGACCGCGGTCATGTGACGCTGGCGGGGCGGAGCTTGGAAGAGAGTGTCGGAGATGCGGGGAAGGAGAATCCTCCGATCCGACACGGCTTTGAACTGCCGGTGCCATCATGCCGGCAGTTCATTAGCTGCAGTGAGAGGCGACGCCGCGTGCCAGGGAAAACGGCTCTGCGTGCCCTCCCTGGCACGCGTGCCATAGGTTCGCCGTCACTGGCATACAGCATCTCAGGAGGTGGATGATGATGAGGATGATGAGACACACATCTCATCTGGCCAGCCTGCTCAGTCACGTTATCCAGAAGACTTTGAAGAGGAAGGCATGGATGATGAGACCACAGATCCTACCTGGACTCTTGGCATGCATAGCCAACAGAGCAGCCAGGAGGAGGAAAGTGGCTATGTACCACCGCCAAAAGCACCAAGGCTTACTCCTTTCTCCAGAACACAAACTGTGACAACAGTTGCCCAAATTGTGTCAACTGTTGCACAAAGTGTACCAACTGTTGCACAAACTGTAAACACAGTTGCCCAAACTGTGTCAACAGTTGGTGTTGTACAGAGTCATCCTCCTCTGCCTCCAATTCAACATAAAGGACGAAAAGCCATTGTGTGGCAATTTTTTAAGGATGCCACATCTGTACCAAATATGGTTATCTGTAACATCTGCCATGCAAGGCTAAGCAGAGGCTGGGAAAAGGAAACATGAGCACCAGCAGTATGTGTAAGCATATGTCTGTTAAGTGGTCGGCCCATCAGGGTTCACAATCAGTGGCTTCTGATCCCAACACTTCCAGGCCACCTCAGATCCATCCTTCACCAGCTAGTGTTCAGGCATCAGCTCCTGCTCAAACGTACTCCTCCCAAGCTGCGGTACAAGAGAGACATGACAGTAGTCAACCCACTGGTCAGTGTGCGCCAAACGTCCAGTTGTCTGTGCCACAGCTGTATGAAAGGCAGCGGAAGTACCAATCAACACACCCATTTTCCCAAAAGTGACTGTGCAAATTGCAAAGTTGTTAGCTGTGGAAATTCTGCCGTTTAGGCTTGTGGGTACAGAGTCTTTTTTGGGAGTTGTTGGCTGTGGCAGCACCACGATACTCTGTACCCAGCCTCTACTTTTTCTCACGTAGTGCCGTACCCGCGTTACACCAGCACGTTGTTAACAACTTAAAGCGTTGCACTAACAAATGCTGTAACTGCCAAAGTCCACCTAACAACGGACACGTGGACAAGTAGTTGTGGACAGGGCAGATACATCTCAGTAACGGCTCACTGGATCAACCTGGTGGACAGTGTCCCAACTTCGCAAAGTGGACCTCTGAGATACTACCAACTCCACGAATAGCGGGCACAACATCATTCCGGGGGGGCTGCCTCATCATATATGTCCAGTAAACAATCTGCTTCTGCAACTTCCTTGTCCACTGCTGAGCTGCCCGCACCATCACGTCCAAGTTGGGAGCTTTGCAGTAGTGCTTCAGCAAGGCGACAACAGGCTCTTCTGAAGCTTATCTGTCTAGGTGACACACCTCACACTGCAATGAGCTGTGGAAGGGTCTTAAGCAACAGACTGATGAGTGGCTGGCCCCACTGCAACTACAACTAGGTCTTGTTGTCAGCGATAATGGAAAAAAACCTTGTGGCGGCACTAAAGTACGGTAAACTTGTTCACGTGCCTTGCCTGGCTCACGTGCTGAACCTAATAGTTCAGAAATTCCTGAAAATATACCCCGAGTTATCTGACCTACTCGAGAAGGTGAGGCGAATTTGCGCCCATTTTAGACATTCGTCCACAGCAGTTGGCAGTCTTTCAGCCCTTCAAAACAAATTAAATTTGCCCTAAACACCGGTTAATTTGCGACATGCCCACGTGATGGAACTCAACATTCCATATGTTGACAAGGTTTAATGAGCAGCAGAGGGCAATAGCGGAATATCAGCTGCAACAAGGGCCCGTCACCACGGAAGTCAGACCAGACACATTAGTACTTTCGAGTGGGTCTGGATCGCTGATCTTTGCGAGATGCTGGAGAACTTTGAATACTGCACCAAACTTGTCAGCGGTGATCAGTCCATTATCAGTCTCACCATGCTCTGTTTGCTTAAAGAATCGCTCCTGAATCTGAAAACAGAATCTTTGAGGGCCCAGCGGATGGCTATGGAGCAAGAAATTTAACATCGCTGATCCTAGCCAGCCAAGCCAATATCAGCAGGCTACATTGGTCTGGAAGAAGAAGGTGATGAGGGTGATGATGAAGAAGATTCATTTTTCTGTGGTACTGATGTGAACCCTGAGGGGTACACCCAAACCTACGTTTATGTCGGTACAGCATGGGTGGGCTGAAGAGGAGGAGGCGGAGACCGATGTAGAGGCCATGATGCGTAGTGATCCTCTTTTCTGTTGTAAGCGAGGAGAGAGTCTTTGCAGCTTAGCACACATGGCTGACGTAATGTCTCAATGTCTCTCCCAAGATCCACGCGTCATTCACATATATGCCAGAAACCCTCTACTGGTTGTCAACCTTTTTGGACCCCAGATACAAAGACAATTTTCCGTCGCTGCTGTTGCAGTCACCCAGGGGCTTAACAATGGATTTTTTCAAGAGTGTTGTTGTGACCATTTGCTGTCCATATCACCGTCTGACTCCGCTATACCCCGAAGAACCAGCTCTTTGCAACAGCAGCCTTGGTTGGGACACAAACGTCATCAATGTCAAGAAGAGGTGGGGGTAAGATGTCCACCAGCTGGGCGATGTTCAACAGACCTCCGATCAACAACGGATCATGCCTACGGTCACCTTTGGGACTATGAGACAACAATTTTCCAAACAAGGTGAACGAGTATGCCCAGTGACAGTACCAGCTTCCTAACCGACCCTTCTGTACCCTTTAATTACTGGGTTTCCAAGCTTCACACTTGGACAAGCTCGCTTTGTATGCCTTGGAGGTGCTGGCCTGCCCAGCTGCTAGTGTGACATCAGAGCGTGTTTTCAGTGCCGCTGGGGGAATTGTCACTGATAGAAGGTCACGGTTTACTACAGAAAATGCCGACAGGTGACTCTCATTAAGTTTAACAAGGACTGGATATCATCAAAGTTCTTAACCCCTCCAGACGACAGTACCCAAACCTAGAGGGACATAATCAAATTTGATATGTTTGGCTGACTGCGGTTTAAACATTATGTCCTTTTCTGACACGAAGGATAAACAATGTGCCTCTGCTAAGAAGCTTTTTACCACTCATGGTTGCTGCTACACTTGCTGCATAACAACAAAAAATACACAATCAGTTTCAGTAATGTTACTTTACTACTGCATGCACTTGTGATGATTTTTTTAACATTGTTTTTTTGTCAGACAATACAATACAGTCTCTTGGCTGAATTTTTCAAGGCAACAAGCCTATACCTGCATAGTGGGCATTTCTCCAACTGCAATAAAATATATTGTTTGGCTCAAGTGCCCTGCATTAATTTTAAAAATTTTTATCCCGCCCCTTGGGCTAATTTTTTGAGGCAACAAGCCTATGCCTGCATCGTGGACGTTGCTTGTACTATGCTGTCAGGACAAGCAAGAATATAGTATGGGCCACGCGCCCTCCTCTATTTCTAAAAAGGTTTATAAAGCCCTTTGAGCTAATTTTTTGAGGCAACAAGCCTATGCCTGCATCGTGGACGTTGCTTGTACTATGCTCTCAGGACAAGCAAGAATTATAGTATGGGCCACGCGCCCTCCTCTATTTCTAAAAAGAGTTTATAAGGCCCTTTGAGCTAATTTTTTGAGGAAACAAGCCTATGCCTGCATTGTGGACATTGCTTGTACTATGCTCCGTAGGACAAGCAAGAATATATATGGGCCATGCGCCCTCCTCTACTTCTAAAAAGAGTTTATTAAGCCCTTTGAGCTAATTTTTTGAGGCAACAAGCCTATGCCTGCATCGAAGACGTTGCTTGTACTATGATCCTGCTGGAGCATGGCGAAGGGTCCCACTGTACGCTACGGAGGGGAACGCGTAGACGCGCTGTGTTGCAAGTAGACGTCCCAGCCTCTCGCATCTGTGTTCCTAGTGTTGTTGCCATACCGAGTCATTAAGTAACCCCCCCCCAAACACAGGCACTATTTATTTGTCAGCAACATTTGTTAAAGTGCAGTCATGATTTTTACACATACTAAGTAAGGTGCCTTCATGCGCCATGCGGGCCGTAAAGTACTTGCTAATGATGATGACTTTAAGCCCACCCACAAAACAACCTACACATCCATTCCCTGAAAAAAAGACAGACACAAAGCAGTTTTTTTAAAAATGTGTATTATTATGCCTTAATGGCAAAGATGTCAGATTTTTTTTTTTTAAATTTCTAAAAGGTAACAAAATAAAAAGAAAAAAACTAAAAATAAATTGTGCAATGCACTTTCTGGATACCAAAAACAAACAAACAAAAAAAAAAAGTGGGCCCTACAGCTGGTGGTAGGTTGGCTCATTGTGTGGGGTAGCCTCTACCGGGCCACCATCACCCTGGTCGTGGAGGAGGTCCAGGGCCCCATGGATAGCCTCCCCCAATGTTTGGAACCCTGTAGGGTGGGTCGTCTGGGCCAGTTGGCCTTGTGTTGGTAGGTCCATGTTTGGTGGACACCCCCTCTGGGTCGCCACGTAGCTGTCCCAGGTTGTGGGCCTGTCCAGCCTGTTGGAACTAGACTGCTGCCACCCCTCCAAATACGAAAATACCTGGCCAGGGTGGTTTGGGGGGCCGACAGGCATCAAGGACAATGTGGATTTCTGACCTTGCCCGCAGTCGTCTCTCCAATGGAATGAGAGCCAAGAAAGGTATGAGACTGCTGGCAAAGTCAGCATCACATTGTCCTAGGTGGTCATTTTGTGCCCCTGGGATCTGAGCAGGGCTGCGGGGGTTCAGGTGACTCCCCACACTGCTGGCAGTCGGCAGTGGAGGAAGCTGGATGGCCAGAGGTTGGTTTTGGTGGGGAGACGGTTGTGGTGGCCCTACAACCTCCTCTTCTTCCTGTGGCCGGCCATGCCCCAAAGGTGGTGGTGGTGGTACTCCCTCCTCCTCCACTCCAAGTCGGGGTGGTTCAGGGGCCTCCCTTGCCTCTTCAGGCAGCTGTGGTGGTGGGTTACGCCGCCGCCTCTGGTAGTGAGCAGCTCTGTGGGTAAATATAAATAAAATTTGGTGAATGGGTTGCGTTTGGAAACAAAACCATTTGCCAAACATAAAATGTGCACGCTTTTTTGACTCAGTGTATCTGTGTATTCTGTGTCTTTTCATTGTTGGCCTTAAGATGGAATTGCAGCAAATAAATTAAGGACATTTTGGCTCATGCCTCAACCAATATTCTATGTGTGGGTAGTGTTGGTCCACGATTTTTTTGCCATTACATTAGAAATTTAAAAATTTGTCTGCACTATTACACTGTGCCCTGCCTTAGGCAGGACAGCTATTTAGGCACTTGAAGACATATTAGTGGCCACAACTATTGCTTTGACTTTTTGTGGAAACTTTATGTGGACAAAGCTATAGCCTGACACTGTGAGGCAAACACATTCTTCAGGGTTGTTTGCCATCACATGGACACAAAAAGACGCAGTGTGGGCGGCCTTGGTCTCAATGCACATAACCCAGATCTATACGGCAGATGAGCAAGACAGGAAATGGAGTCCTGCAGCATAGGTGACACATGAGCATTCGGCGTTAGTGGCCTACACTCCTTGTTGCTGCCATGTATGCTAATCAAGAATGTCTTGGTAAATAAAACACACCAAGCAGATGGCTTGGCTTTTGAAACGACTATAATGGACATGGAGTATGGGGTTGTTTTTGAGCAGCAGGTCACACATCGTTGGTGCCAAACAAGGTGGTATGCACAGATGGACAGTTTTACAGTTATTCCAATGGGGCCGAACAAAAAACCGGGAGCAGCAAGGGCAAACCTCGGGTTTCCTAAAGGACCTTGGACATAAAATCCTGTTGCACTTAAAATATGGCCCTCTTTAGTTTGATTTTATACAGCATTAATACACTATGTTTTCCGGAGGATTCGTAATGTGGCCATGAGTAAACGACAAAAAAACTAAAATTCACATGTGGGCCCTAATATCTACACCATCACCTTGCAGCCCCAAATATACCCATGGGAAAACTCAACCACACGTATTTGCAGTGATAGAGGGTATGTCCTGAAATGTGTGTGACTGTGTCAACAATCTGGGATGGTGTACAAACAGTTTAGTGCAAAAGGGGTATATCCTTGCAACGTTATTTAGCCGAAAAAAACACCCACAACTAAACGTGTAGGGATGTATGTGGCCCTTATGCAAGTCGAGGCCATTTGGAACTGATACAAATGAGGGTTATGACAGGCAAAGCAGACAAGGCCACACACCTTAGAGGCCATTGCAGGGAAGAACATGGCTTTGTTCCACAAACATGCCAACAATAATAGCTAATTGTGAGGTCACGGAACATTGTGTCTGACCACCCTGCAGAACATTGCTTATTTGTCCCAACGTCACAATGTGGCTATAAATGTGTATGTCCTGGATCATTGCCAAAGGTAATAGAATTCTGTTGCACCATGGCAGAAAACAAACCCCAGTGTGGGTATGTAAACCACCACACTCATTATAGAGCTTCATACGTAGACTGTGTGCCCTCGTGGACAGGGTCTTCTTCTCTTGTACCTGTATGACCTGATTGTCTTCATGTACTGTTTTTTGTCGTTAACCCTTATCCTCATGTAAAGTGCTATGGAAACCTAATGGCGCTATATAAATAAATAATAATAACAATAATAGTACACAACAGTGCAGCAGACACATACCTTGGCATACGGACCATCGGTTCAAGGAAGGACAACCGGTCTTAGTGGCGATATATCGGCCCTGGATCAGCTTCCGGTCCCCCCTCCATGATCTTGCGGTGTTGCCTTTTGTGTTGATCCCGACAGCTCCTCCACCGTTTGATAATCAGGTCAACTGTGAAATGATTTCAAAACGGGTTTAGACCTCTGTAACATTTGAAACACTACAAGTATGTGTACAAATCAACAATAACATTTTATTCATGTTGTGTGTGTAATGTGTATACAAGGCACAGTGCACGACAGTGTGGAACATCATCAACAGCATTACGGACATTGAGCTCACATGGCCACAATCACAAATGGGGCAAGGCACATGTCAACGCATAGAGAATGTAATAGTGCGGGCATCAGACTCCGCTCATTAGTGGTATTTATATACACCCAACCCCCTGGCCTTCAGAGCCAGGAGGACCAGCCCTTAAACTAAGTGTACTATTGTGACCCCATCCAAATATAGGCAACCATGCGACGGCGCATGATAACACATTGAGGGCCCTGTATACCCACTGGGGGCCCTGTATACCCACAGGGGGCCCTGTATACCCACTGCTGGGGGCCCTGTATACCCACGGGGGCCCTGTATACTCACTGCTGGGGGGCCTGTATACCCACTGCTGGGGGGCCTGTATACCCAGGGGGGCCCTGTATACCCACTGCTGGGGGGCCTATATACCCACTGCTGGGGGCCCTGTATACCCACGGGGGCCCTGTATACCCACTGCTGGGGGGCCTGTATACCCACTGCTGGGGGCCCTGTATACCCACTGCTGGGGGCCTGTAAACTCATGAGGGGGCTGTATACCCACTGCTGGGGGCCCTGTATACCCACTGGGGGCCCTGTATACCCACTGCTGGGGGCCTGTATACCCACGGGGGGGCTGTATACCCTAATATGGGGGGCATGTATACCCACTGGGGGGCCTGTACACTCTGCAGGTGGAGCTGTATACTCTGCTGGGGGGCTGTCTACCAGTGATAGCCGCTGTATACCAGGATGGCGGTCAATATGTTTTCCCAGTTTTTTGGGGCAAAAGTAGGGGGGTCGGCTTATACACAGGTTGGCTTATACACGACTATATACGGTAAATGCAATATAATGTGTGAACACATTTAACTCACCCATATTGCTCTGTGCATCCTGGCCACTGCGATGGAATGCAGGGAACATGACTTGAGCGACCTCCCTCCAGGCTGTAGTCCGCTGGATGTTATCCCCATAGGCAGGGTCAGTGGGCAGCCAAAGCAGGGGCCGAGCCTCCACCAGGTCAATCAACTGCAGGGTGTTGACAGGGGCCATGCTTGCTCTGTGTGTGTGCGCGTCTGGCAGCTCGAGTCGGCTTATTTCCTGTTTGCTAAAAGCATGGGGTTTGCTGGAGAAAATCGCTTGCCTCGCCTCATCGGCGCCAAATAAGACAAACACACGCAAGTTTGGCCTCAGAGACAGCAGCAAAATATAGTTGCGAGTGGGGTTTCCAACACGGCAATGCGAGCGCTTTCCGAGACACATCTGCAATTTTTAAATCGCACATTACTCGCTATTACTCGCTTCCCCATTCATTAACATTGGACTCGCTAGACTCGCAACGAGTAGCCAGTTCCGGGCTCGGACTCGCTAGAGTCAAGCGATTCCGAGTAATTTAGGACTCGCCCATCACTAGTTGTATGTTAGTTTTAAAACCTTTTTTCTATATTGTACTTTTTTAGTTTTGATTATGAATAAATGTTAAAAAATACGAAGATTGCTGAACCGTCTTATTTTGGGCACGCCCTACACTTCCTCTGGATGTCTGAATTTGAATTTACCTACTACGGTCACACTGTCTGAATAATCTGAATGATCCAGAATGGGGCTGCATACCATATTTGAAGGAACCTGAACCATAGACTGAAATTGTTCTGTTGAGCTTGAAACAAGACACCCAAAAGATTACTGAACCGTCTTATTGTGGGAGCACCATACACTTCCTCCGGATGTCTGAATTTGAATTTACCTACTACGGTCACACTGTCTGAATAATCTGAATGATCCGGGATGGGGCTGCATACCATATTTGAAGGAACCTGGAACCATAGACCGAAATTGGTCCCTTGAGCTTGAAACAAGACACCCAAAAGGTGAGTGATTAGATTTATTCACATTAAATACAAATCTAAACGTGCTACACTTAGATCTGTGCCCCTTTCTTGTTTGTCTCCCAACCTATCCCATAGACTCCACAGCCTTGGAGATCAACATATATTGACCTCTGTGCTGATCTGGCTTCTTACTTCACAGAGAAAATAGAAATCATCCGTCAGGAAATCAACTCCCAACCTGAAATCGTTGTTACCCCTACCTCTCCAGACATTTCCTCCGGCTCACTCTCCACATTCGACTCAATCACAGAAGAAGAAGTCTCCAGGCTCCTCTCTTCCTCTCCTCCCACCACATGCACCGCTAACCCCATCCACTCACACCTACTACAGTCTCTCTCTCCGGTGGTCACCACTCACCTAACCAAAATCTTCAATCTCTCCCTCTCTTCTGGCATCTTCCCCTCCTCCTTCAAACACTCTATCATTACTCCATTATTAAAGTAAGCTTTTCTTGTCCCATCCTGCACAAACAACTACAGACCAATCTTCAATCTCCCCTTCATCTCTAAACTCCTGGAGCACCTGGTCTACTCCCACCTCACCCATTACCTCTCCATTCACTCTCTTCTAGACCCATTACAGTCTATTTTCTACCCCCTACATTCTAAAGAAACTGCTCTCACCAAAGTGACCAATGATCTTCTGACAGCAAAACGTAATGGTGACCACTCTCTTCTTATCCTTTTTGATCTCTCTGCAGCCTTTGACACTGTTGACCACCATCTCCTACTCTCTATGCTTGGATCTATTCTGTTCTCTCTCTACACAGCCCCGATTGGACAGATGATCAGCAGATTTGGCTTTCAGTACCATCTTTATGCTGATGACACACAACTATACACTTTTTCCCCTGACCTTACTCCCACTCTAATAAAGAACACCAATGACTGTCTAACCGCAGTTTCCAATATCATGTCCGCTCTCTATCTGAAACTCAACCTTTCCAAAACTGAATTTCTTCTCCTTCCACCCTCCACTAACCTCCCTAAATATGACATCTCTCTCTCAGTGTGCGGCACCATGATAACGCCTAGTAAATAGGCTTGCTGTCTGTGTGTAATGTTTGACTCTGATCTTTCCTTCACCCATATATACAATCTCTTGTGCGCTCTTGCTGCTTGCACTTGAAGAACATCTCTAGAATCGCCCCTTTCTCACCTTGGAAACCACAAAAACCCTCATTGTGGCCCGGATTTTCTCCCGCCTTGACTATTGTAATTCTCTTAATCGGCCTCCCCTGCACTAGACTCTCCCTCTCCAGTCCATCCTTAATGCAGCAGCCAGGCTCACCTATCTAGCTAACCATTACTCGGACGCTTCTGCTCTATGCCAGTCATTGCACTGGCTGCTTATACACTATAGAATCCAATTCAAAATGCTTGTTCTCACCCACAAAGCTCTTCACAGTGCAGCACCTCCTTACCTCTCCACCCTCATCTCTGTCTATCACCCCACCCATTCTCAATGGTCTGGAAGTGACTTTAGATTCAGTTCTGCATTAATCCGAACCTCCCACTCCCGGCTCCAAGACTTCTCCCGAGCTGCATCAATTCTCTGGAATGCTCTACCCCAAGAAATTAGGTGTATTCACAACTTACATAGTCTCAGGCGATCCCTAAAAACATCTTTTTAGGGTGGCCTATCATGATCCCTAGTGAAAGACATTTAGACATAGCCTATCGGCTCCACCAGCCTCAAGTGGATCACAAATAATAGTTGGTGGACACATACTGTATACTGCTCCTATCTGTTCTCCATCTCCTCAAGTTGACTATACCATCACTGTTAATAAGCACTTGTACTTTGTTTCACCCCCACCTCATTGTTAGATTGTAAGCTCTTATGAACAGGGCTGTCATTATTTTGCTTTAATTATTGTGTTATGCTTTGTATTGTATTTTGTATCGTATTGTATTCTTTTTTGCATTGCATTGTATTTTCTAATAACTGTTACTTATGATTGTTTAAATATGAACCTCTGAATTGTGAAGCGCTGCAGAATATGTTGGAGTTATATAAATAAGATTATTATTAGAAATGAGAGAACGTTTGTTAATTAAACAAGAGTTAATAAAACCCATGTCTGTCTCCATCCACTTAAGTATGATTTAGGTGTCTGTGCTTACTTCATATCCGAGCAGGAAAGTGGGAAAACTGGTTGCGTTTGTTATATCAGCAGCCAGTTTTATGCCAATACACTATTATTTTTATTCTTTGTTTATACTTTAGCCACAAGCCCTGCTCTTTTCTTTTCTTTTTTTCATGTATATACCAATTTAACTTTTGGAAAGTTATGCGGTGGTGGAAATGAGTGCATTGTTTGTTTGTTTCTTTCTTTCTTTTTTTTTTTCAAGTTCCCCCATATACTGTAAAAGCAGGCTACTCTGTATGTCCCTGATGAAGGAGTTGGGAGATAACTCTGAAACGCGTTGGATAATAAAGAAGAATCGTTGATCCAGACATTCCCTTGTACTGGCTTCTTTTGTTTCTTTTCTGAAGTGGCAGCGCGGACCTCGAGGTACTGTGTCCTGGGAGCTGATTATACCACAGGGATCTGTGGAGAGTACGGTCCTGCAGCAGCTACTTGTATTTGAGCGATCATCAACAGTTGTGGGTTTTCACAACTGTATCAGGTGAGCAGCCTCTTTGCATAACCTCTTGTTCTTCTTTAAAGAAGATATCACCCTATGTGCGCATTCTTGATATTTACAGACCAGTCTCCTGGCAGAGCAGAGACTGCTTTGCGCAGGTGCCATCTTCCCAGCAGACGGAAAAAAACACCCCATGTCACCTTGTGAATGATCGGTGGTAAGGGGGGAACTTTGGTGGTACCGAGGGCCCTTGGGGCCCTATAGGTATATATTTCTCTCTCATATGACTTGATTGCACGGTGGCTCAAATGGTTAGCACTGCAGTCTTTGCAGCGCTGGGGTCCTGAGGTCCTGGGTTCAATTTCCACCAACGACAACATCTGCAAAGAGTTTGTATGTTCTCCCTGTGTTTGTGTGGGTTTCCTCCGGGCACTCCAGTTTCCTCCCACATTGTAAAGACATACTGATAGGATATTTAGATTGTGAGCTCCAAAAGGGACAGCATTACTGATGTATGTAAAATGCTATGGAATTAATAGCGCTATATAAATGAATAAATATTATATTATTGATCATGTCAGATGAGGAGAAATCATATTTACAGCCAATGTCATTTTTTTTTTAATGTGACAGTGGGTAAACTGTGATTTTCTGACACTCGGGGGCGCTAGAGGGTTTTTTTCTGTTCTTACATCTCTAGATGCAATAACAGAAGTACCCTCATTGCCCGAATCTGGAGAAGTGCAGCTGTCGTTATGAGGTTAAATACGAATTTGTACTGTGTATATGATAGGAAGAATAGAAGGAACAAGGCAAAGAAGACGTCCAGCAACCGAATGGCTTGATACTATCAAGATAACGGCAAAGAAGATCCTGGTGGATCTGTCTAAGCTGCGCTAGATCGATCTTCCTACACAACGTTAATCCATCAAGTCACCATTCATCCATCAAGTGAACATGGCTCGAGATTGCGCTAAGGCTGATAAATAATATATACAGTATATAGTGTAATTATTGTATACAGGCATTTTTTACCATCAATACCTAATACTGTTAACACACTTATGGATTCTCTTCTTCCCTCTCCCCTTTTCTAATTCGTAAGTCTACTTTTACGTATCACTTAACAAGGATTCAATGTTTTGCTTGGTCCTTGTTCAACTTTTTTTTTAATATTATACAACGACCGTTTGAAAACGACTTTGATATATTTGAAATGTCACATAGGAATATATTGTCATCATAGTGACGCACCCTGCCCCTATTTCCTTGTTGTTTTTGGCACAACAATAAACGTTCACTTGGCATTCTAAGAGTGTGCTATGGATCTATATAATTTGTGGTTTAGGACGCTGCTCCAACTGACTAGCGCCACAAAGAAGCGGGTGCCCTCTTTTCTTCTACCACAATGGTGCACGACAGAGCATGTAGTGACTCCATATGCACCATTATAGTCAGTGGTCCCTTCAGTGCATGCATCAAAATCCTGTTTTGAGGAGTATTTAGACGTAGGCACTCATATGTTTGCAGTGCATTTTTGTTTTTTGCACGTTTTGGAAATATCTACTTGTTTTCCTATAGTTTTTTTTATTTTAATTAATTTCACTATATCTAGAATCTATTTTGCTTAATGCAAACTCCATTTTCTCTTTGTGTGAGAACCTTTACTATGTATTTCTGCCAGTGCAAGGCAGAGAGAGAATTCCAATGTTTATGTTAGATAAGGACTGTATCTTCTTTGTGAAAATCAAAACTTAAAGGGGAACTCCAGTGAGAGAAAACTTTTTAGTACAGTTCCTGCCCTGCTACATGATGAAGAAGAGCCGTACACTGCAGTTTTAGGATCTATAGATCTCTTATAAATCAATAAAATTATACCTGCGCCTCTGCTCTGGCCCCCACCTCAGGGAATCATAGATTTCTGCATGTCAGCTTCATCTAGGAGCAGAGAAGAGGAGGTGTCGGGGGCGTAGATGCTGGAAGCTGCAGGATCAGCCTACATTCATGCCCCCTCACAATTCTGTTTCGCAAGGGGGCATGGCAGGGGAAGTGCAGAGATTTAGGTTCCCTGAGGAGGGGGCCAGAACAGAGGAGCAGGTATGATTTTATTGATTTATAAGAGATCTATAGTTCCTAGAACTGCAGTGTACGTGTCTGCTTCATCATGTAGCAGGGCAGGAACTGTACTAAAATGTTTTCTCTCACTGAAGTTACCCTTTAAGGAAAACTTGGAACTTGAGAATAACACTGAGCAGTGTGCAAAGGGTGCTGACGTTCACCCAATAGGACAAATATATGTAAATGCCAAGGGATAAGTTGACCAATGTTGATGTTGCAATGCTTGTTCATGAAAATGTCTATATAAGTTGAAGACATTGATGTAATAAACGCACAGAACATTGGGAAAAAGAGCTGCTGCTTCTGATGCTTGTCTGTCTCAGGAGGTCTGCTCTGTTATGTACATATGAGATCTCGATAATTTTTAATTTGGAGCACACACACAAAGGTCTTATATGTCCCATGCTAAATGGCAATAACAGCTTATAGCAAAAAGAGACGCTGGGAAACTAATAAACGCTTGGCACCATTCAGCATCCGGTCAAGCAGACGGTATTTGCATTTTAGTGCTAAACACGTGTGTCTCGGCACAATTTGATGCCTCCTACGAGAGTTCCTGACACACAGTGAGATAAGGATAACACAGAGGGACACTGTGCCTGAACTAAATATTAATCTTGTAAGAACTAGGGCAGGATAATAATCTCATCTACAGGAGTAAATCAGGGACAGATACTGAGTCTATTAAACTGGCACAGATTTGCTAGTGCATCTCAAAGAATTAGAATATCATCAAAAATCAACATCATATTGCCATATTTCAGGGCATTTCTGGAAGCCCTGAAATACATTAACTAATAAATCAATATTATATTCACCCTTTGATGTCTCGTGGAATGCTGTAACGCGGTTTTTAACCCTTCACCCTCCCTACTTTAATCTTCTGAAATAATGACCTTTGGTTTTCATTGGCTGTAAGTCATCATCATCAACATTAACAGAAATAAACACTTGAAATAGATCACTCTGTAATGACTCTATTAATATATAGGGTGGGCCATTTATATGGAGGCACCTAAATAAAATGGGAATGGTTGGTTGTATCAATTTCCTGTTTGTGGCACATTAGTATATGGGAGGGGGAAAACTTTTCCAGGTGGGTGGTGACTATGGCAGCCATTTTGAAGTCGTCCATTTTGGAGTGGGGCTATTCTTCATCAATGGAAATCTCAATGCCACTGGATATCTGAATCATGTTGCAATTTCAGATATCCAGCGGAATTGAGTTTTCCATTGATGACGAATGGCCCCACTATCTTTTACCCCATATACCACACCATGCCATCAATTTTTGTGTTCCCGCAGTCTTGGAGGGATCTATCCACTGTGGGTTAGTGTCAGACCAATAGCGGTGGTTTTGTTTGTTAACTTCACCATTCGCAAAAAAGTTTGCCTCATCACTTATCTGAAGGCAATTGTCTGTGCTGTGAAGATACGAGATGTGCAGCATCTGAAACAACGGATACTGGAAGCCTGTGCTGCATTTCTTGTGCGGTGTTGCTATCAGTGTGTCAGGAGTGGGAGAAGAGGGTTGCATTGACAATCAACACAATGGCCAGCACTTTGAACACATTTTATAAGTGGTCATAAACTTGAAAATAACTATGAAAGAATGAAGTTTCGTAAAACCAAACACACCTATCACATCGCTATTGAACTCGGTGGCTGGTGTTCCTGCCTTGGCCCCTGGGAGGCGCCGGATTCCTTCAGCTGATGGTGCCAGTGATAGGAGGGCCATGTCTTCATATTGACCTGCTCCTTCGACGTCTGCCTCTGTCGCTGAACGCCGCCATGTTTCTCCTTTGGGCTATGTTGGTTGCAGAGGAGCGGACCCTGCAGAGGTGTCTGATAGGCGCAGCCTTCGTTCTTCTGTCAGAAGTGGGGTGGTTGGTGCCAGTCGTGCATCACCATCTGGCCTTGTTCTAGGGGCAGTCCGGATGAGATTATGGCTGTGAGCTCCAACCTATGGGAGGTAGCCACGCCCTTCAAGTACATTGGAGCCTGTCTTGCAGGCCACCAGATATAGTCTTGGTTCCCCAGTAATATAGTGTGTGTTTAGTCTTGACTCTAACCTTTACCTGGATTTTCGACTCTGCTACAGCCTGACGATTTTGTACCTTAGCTGCCCTCTTGGTTTTGACTCGAACTCCTGACTACGTTTTTCGGGTCCTGACTTTTCCCTTCCTTGCAACCTTCCTGCTCTACTGCTCATAATAGGCAGCTACCCCCTGGGCTCCGCTGTAATTCCAGATCCCTGTATAGGGGTTAAGGGTCTTGGGGTTTCCGGGGTGCTGCCTTACCAGCAGCTGAGCCTCACAGCGGATGGTCGCCATAACACCATTGATTTTCTTAGAAATTCTCAATATGTTTGATGTCATATGACCCTCTTCCCATTGAAAAAAATAAAGTTGGATCCAAACTGGCTGACTTCAAAATGGCCGCCATGGTCACCACTCATCTTGAAAAGTTCCCCCTTCCATATACTAATGGGCCACAAGCAGGAAGTTGATATCACCAACCATTCCCATTTTATTTAGGTGCATCCATATAAATGGCCCATATGATTCGCTTTATGTATTGAAGTACTGAAATAAATTAACTTTTTGATTATATTCTAATTCATTGAGATGCACTAGTACATTATTTATTATTATTATTCATTATTATAGTGCCATTTATTCCATGGCGCTTTCCATGTGAAAAGGGGCAAACATAGACAGTGTGGTGCAGTGGTTGACTGCCCCACAGGTGTTGGTACTGGGACTTGCGGTTTCATGGCTCTGGTAAGGAATTAGATGTGTTGGGGCTGCAGGTTGGAAGCAAGGGGAGTGGCTGCCTAACCTGGATCCTCCTGTGGATGTGACAGATCACAGATAAGCAGACTCCCTCTCAGTCACATGGGCTGGAGGTCATGAAAGGTCCTTGACCACAGGAGAGGAAGGAGCATGGAGAATAAGTGATTTTTTTCCCAGCTTCCACAATAGCTGAGGAAGCCTTAGGGAGCCTGGATCACCCTGGACTCAGGAAGCTTGCACCTGGTCTGAGCCCGGACTGGACCAGAGTCTGCGAACCTGCAGAGGAGGCATTCCCCAGCTAAAGACTGTAGCCAGCGATCCCTTTGATGGACTAAAGGTCAGTGATTGCTGGTATGGACTAACCAAGTGTGTGTCCTGGTCAGTGGGGACAGCCTGACATAATGTGCCTGTCCTGTTCATGGATGCCCTGTATACCATATACGGTTCATGAGGATTGATAATAAACCATTGGACTTTGTTTTACTTTGAGACACGGTTGTTTGCACTGTTTCCGCGGCCCGGTGGGGTCCCGGAGACCACAAACGTCGCACTCAATTCCGGTGGTCTGCGGCTCTGAGCTGTTGCGGTGTGTGGCGCCATTTCCCCAGGAGAGAGAAGGAGGCGCTGTGGACTGGGTTCTTTGAATGTTGTGGGGTACCCCCGGAGTATAACCCCTATAGACTGGGTAATCGGCCAAAAGGGGGCGGTATCCAGAAGGGGGCAGAGTCCCAAAAGGGAATGTTGCCCAAAAGGGGGTGGAGTCCAAAAAGGGGTCAGATTCCATGAAGGGGATAATGGCCCAAAAGGGGATGGAGTCCCATAAAATGGTAGTTGCCAGTTGCACCATCTGGAAGCGTGATGAAAGTAGAGGACACATCTCATGCGTCTGTTACCGGACTGCATCCTCTCTCAGATTCGGAGGAAATCCAGAAGGAAGCTGGGGTGATGTTGCCCATGGGAGTCTCTGGTGTAGTGACAGCCTGCCCAGAGGACAAGAAGAAGGAACCAGCCACAACGATAGAAGGGGCATGGTTTCCAGGGCCTGAACAGGTAACCGGTGGTCGGTCAACAGGTCACCTCACAGAGATGGACAGTGCTAGGTCCAAGAAAGTAGACGGCTCCCAAGAGCCTGGGAGGGAAGAGAGGGTAGGTCCGGAGACCTCATAAGGTGATATTGTTGTTGCCCAGGAGAGGGCGGAAGAGGGGGCTGCCGATGCCTAAGAATTGTATGGCGTGGCAAAGGTCACAAGTGAAGAACCAGAGACCCCTGGACAGACACAAGATGATGTGGCCAAGGGTGCCAAGGGTGCAACCGGACCCCAAGAAGAGGTGATGAGTGTAGAAGTGGAAGAAGCCACTAGAAGAGGAAGAGGTGAAGTGAATATCTCCTCAGATGTGGTGAGCTTGTCTTGTCCAGTGGATATCGGAGCGAAGATAAGGG
>JARQOC010000006.1:57175641-57200949 GCA_033576535.1 Allobates femoralis | reverse complement strand
CCCTCCACTAACAACTAAAGACAAACACAAGGAAAAAACAGACAATGGGGAAAGAAAACACTTATCTTGCAGCAGAGCACAGCAACCTCCACAACCTCAGCTTCTGCTGGAGCAAGGATAATGAGTGCACAAGGAAATATCACCTGCACCGAGGGAGGGCAATGAAACTCCTTATAAAGGTGGGAAGAACCTGCTGGGTCCTAGAGACCCAGAATACTGGTGTAGAAACCAGACCGAGCACAAGACCTTCCCAGCCGTCTCCCCATGATAGGGAGATCTTATCATACCTTCTCTTTATCTACACAGAAGGTAAATGCCCCTGAAAGACGGACCGTCCTCAAACCTTATGGCTGATTGGCCAAACGCTGGGACCGTCTGCGCGTGGCCTCTACCCTGTCATCCGTGCCACCCGTGACAGTACCCCCCCGTCCACGAGTGGCCCCCGGACACTCAGGACCAGGCTTATCCGGATGGGAACGGTGAAAAGCGCGGACCAGCCTAGCGGCGGAGACTTCCGACGCCGGCACCCACATCCGCTCCTCAGGACCGTATCCCTCCAGTGCACCAAATACTGAAGAGAACGGCGCAACCTGCGAGAATCAACCACCTTTGAGATCTCAAATTCCAAATTCCCCACCACGCAGATGGGCTCCGGGGCAAAGGAGACGGGTTAGACGACGGCACATACGGTTTGAGGAGCGACCTATGAAATACATTGTGGATCTTAAGAGCGGGAGGTAACGCAAGACGAAACGCCACGGGATTGATAACGGCGGTTATCTGATAAGGGCCAATAAACCTGGGCCCCAACTTCCAAGAGGGCACCTTCAACTTCACATTCTTGGTAGACAACCACACGTAGTCATTCACACACAGGTCCGGACCTGGCGCACGCTTCCTGTCAGCCATACGTTTGTACCTGTCGCCTAAGAGCTTCAAGCTACTCTGTACCCCCCGCCAAACCGAGGAGAGGGATGAGGTAAATCGGTCCTCCTCAGGAACTCCGGAAGGACTAGTACCACTAAAAGTACCAAACTGAGGATGAAACCCATATGCACCGAAGAACGGTGACTTGCCAGTGGACTCCTGAAGACGATTATTAAGGGCAAATTCGGCCAAGGGCAGATAACTCGCCCAAGTCTCCTGATTGTCAGAGACAAAACACCTCAGATAAGTCTCCAAATTCTGATTCATACGTTCGGTCTGCCCATTAGACTGAGGATGAAAAGCAGAAGAGAAGGACAACGCAATTCCTAAACGTGCACAAAAAGCCTTCCAAAACTTGGAGACAAACTGAGTACCACGATCAGAAACCACCTCGGAGGGAACTCCATGAAGCTTCACAATCTCACTTACAAACACCTGTGCCAGTGTCCGAGCATTAGGAAGTGCGGGCAGTGCCACAAAGCGAACCATCTTACTGAATCTATCAACCACTACCAGCACTACCGTCTTGCCTGCCGACGCCGGGAGATCGGTGATAAAATCCATTGACACATGCGTCCATGGCCTCTCAGGAATAGACAATGGCAAGAGAGAACCAGCCGGACGGGTATGCGGAACCTTAGCCCGTGCACACACACTACAGGCAGATACGAATTCCGCTACGTCCTTCCTCAACCCCGGCCACCAAAAGCGGCGAGATAAAAGATCGAAGGTGGCCCTACTGCCGGGATGCCCTGCCAATACGGAGTCGTGATGCTCTGACAGCACCCTGAGACGCAAAGATGATGGCACAAAAAGTCTCCCAGAAGGACAGGAGGCAGGGGCGCCCCCCTGGACCTTCAACACCTCCCCCTCCAGATCAGGGCAAAGAGCAGAAACAACCACCCCCTCCTGTAAGATGGGAACGGGACTTTCATGAGCACTACCACCCGGGAAACTACGCGACAACGCATCAGCCTTCACGTTCTCAACCCCCGGACGGTAAGTGACGGTAAAATTAAATCTCGTGAAAAACAAGGACCACCGAGCCTGCCGGGGATTGAGACGCTTGGCGGACTCAAGGTAAGACAGGTTCTTGTGGTCGGTAATAACCGTGATGGGATGGACAGCCCCCTCCAGCCAGTGACGCCATTCCTCAAAAGCCAATTTAATAGCCAACAGCTCCCTATTACCAACATCATAATTCCTCTCGGCCGACGACAACTTCTTGGAGAAGAACGCGCAGGGCACCCATCTCCCAGGCGAAGGGCCTTGCGACAATACAGCCCCCACCCCCACCTCAGACGCATCCACCTCCACCACGAAGGGCTGAGAAAGATCGGGCTGACGGAGAATAGGTGCGGAAACAAAACAACGCTTTAGGGAGGAGAAAGCCCGGCGAGCAGACTCCGACCACTCGGAAAAATCTGTCCCCTTCCTAGTCATGTCCGTAAGAGGCGTCACCAGCACCGAATAGTTCCTAATAAATTTACGGTAAAAGTTGGTAAACCCCAAAAAACGTTGCAATGCCCGTAGATTGTCCGGTTGTTCCCAGTCCAGCACCGCCCGGACTTTTTCCGGATCCATCCGAAAACCCAACGGCAACAGGAGGTACCCCAAAAACCGTACCTCCTGAACGGCGAAGACACATTTCTCGAGTTTAGCATACAGCTTATTGTCCCGTAAGACCTGTAACACCTGCTTGACATGGGACTGATGCGTCTCCAAATCGGGGAATAGATCAAGATATCATCTAAGTAAACAACCACAAATCTACCCACCAAATGATGGAATATGTCATTGACAAAGTGTTGGAAAACCGCAGGGGCATTAGTGAGCCCGAACGGCATTACGAGACTTTCAAAATGGCCGTCCGGGGTATTAAATGCCGTCTTCCATTCATCCCCCTCTCTGACCCTAATCAGGTTGTAGGCCCCCCTCAAATCCAACTTGGAGAACCATTTAGCACCCACTACCTGACTGAATAAATCAGGAATCAGAGGGAGGGGGTACGGATCACGGACAGTAATCCGATTCAACTCCCGGAAATCCAAGCAAGGACGGAGGCCCCCATCTTTTTTCTTAACAAAAAAGAAACCAGCCGCAACCGGCGAGGTTGAGGGCCTGATGTGACCCGTCTGCAGACTCTCGGAAATGAAATCCTTCATCGCCTGTCTTTCCGGACCCGATATAGTAAACATCCTAGCTTTGGGCAGTTTAACTCCGGGAACGAGGTTGATTGGGCAATCATATGCCCGATGGGGGGGCAGGTCTTGGCACCCCTTCTCTGAGAACACATCCTCATACTCCGATAGGAACGGGGGCAGAGATACAGCAGACACCACCGAAAACGAGGTAACCAAACAATTCTCAGAACAAAAATCACTCCATTCCACAATGTCCCGGGACTGCCAATCCACTACGGGATTATGTTTAATCAACCATGGCAAGCCCAGGACAATGGGAGCGGGGAGACCGTCTAGAACATAGCAAGATATCGTCTCTTGATGTTGGGATCCAACCGTCAACTTAATGTCATGTACGATATGTGTGAGACTACCTTGAGCAAGAGGTGCTGAGTCGATGGCATAGATACGGATGGGCGAGACAATAAACAGCAGTTAAGCCCATGAGCGTCTACAAAATGAGCATCCACCATGCTGACCCCCGCACCACTATCCACAAACACAGAAATACCCTCCGTTGTGCCCTCCAGCGCCACCTCCGCACTTAGGAGGAAACGGAAGTACAAATGGAGGATACACACACCTCCCGCTCGACCACCTCCACACCCCACATAGTCACAGAAGGTCCAGGCCCCCCAGTCCGTTTAGGGGTGTAGGGACAGGCCCCAATAAAATGGTCCCCTTTCCCACAGAAAAAACAGACCCCCTTCCCCTTGCCCCGGGAGGTACCGGAGGAGAACCTCGAGGCCGCCGCTCCTCCTAGCTGCATAGGTTCCTCCGTACTCGGGAGGAACGACTCACCCTCCGCGTGACCTCCCGGTAACCAGGAATCACCACGAGAATGGCTCCCAGTAACAGGAGGTCTACCCCTCCGCTCCTGGAGGCGTCTATCCATACGAATAGCTAACGACATAGCCGCCTCCAGGGACGGAGGGGTCTCATAAACCGCCAGAGCATCCTTCAGCCTCTCCGAAAGACCCTGACAAAAGTGACTCCGGAGCGCCGGATCGTTCCACTTCGTGTCCGTAGCCCACCTGCGGAACTCAGAACAATATGATTCCGCCGACCGAGTCCCCTGGCGGAGATGGCGTAACCTGGATTCAGCCAAAGAGACACGGTCAGGGTCATCATATATGAGGCCCAGGGCGTCAAAAAATTCATCCACAGAGCGGAGACAAGTAGAGTCCTGTGGCAGAGAGAAAGCCCAGGACTGGGGATCTCCCTGCAGTAGCGACATAATAATTCCTACACGCTGCTGCTCATCACCAGTGGAATAAGGCCTAAGCCTAAAATATAATTTACAGGCCTCTTTGAACACAGTAAACTTATCTCTACCTCCTGAAAACCTGTCAGGGAGGGCAACCTTAGGTTCAGGTCTGGCCTGACCCAATGCTTGATTCCCCAAGACACCATTTTGCGGTTGCGGGCCCTGTAAAGCCGACCGAAGGTCCGCAACCTCCAAAGACAGGGACTGCAGCTGCTGGGCCAAAGCAGACACAGGATCCATAAGGAAAGGAAGAAAAATCGGTTCCTCCCCTGTCCTTCAGTTACAGTATTGGCAGGTGATAATGTCACACTGGGAGCGGGAGAGGGCACTCAGCGTAGGACCACGACGGGGGGGGGGGAATAAGGAGTCCCTAAAGCTATGGGCACAAGAGGGAGAGGGTGACCCCTAGTCTTACTGGGGCTGACCCTGTCTGCCCTAACGTCCCTATACAGTTTCCTCAACTGTCGCCGACCACGAACCTCGTCCCTCTCTGATCCTAGCACTACCTTATCTAAGGATCAGATGGAGAGGTTCACTAGACCCCTCCACTAACAACTAAAGACAAACACAAGGAAAAAACAGACAATGGGGAAAGAAAACACTTATCTTGCAGCAGAGCACAGCAACCTCCACAACCTCAGCTTCTGCTGGAGCAAGGATAATGAGTGCACAAGGAAATATCACCTGCACCGAGGGAGGGCAATGAAACTCCTTATAAAGGTGGGAAGAACCTGCTGGGTCCTAGAGACCCAGAATACTGGTGTAGAAACCAGACCGAGCACAAGACCTTCCCAGCCGTCTCCCCATGATAGGGAGATCTTATCATACCTTCTCTTTATCTACACAGAAGGTAAATGCCCCTGAAAGACGGACCGTCCTCAAACCTTATGGCTGATTGGCCAAACGCTGGGACCGTCTGCGCGTGGCCTCTACCCTGTCATCCGTGCCACCCGTGACAGTGTGTGATGATCGCCAGGTGGTGTGTGATGATTGCTAGATTTGATATTAGCCAGGTCGTGAGTGATGATCACTAGATATGATTATTGCTAGATGTGATGATCGCTAGGTGGTGTGTGATCACCAGGTGGTGTGTGATGATCGCCAGGTGGTGTGTGATGATCGCCAGGTGGTGTGTGATGATCGCCAGGTGGTGTGTGATGATCGCCAAGTGGTGTGTGATGATCGCCAGGTGGTGTGTGATGATCGCCAGGTAGTGTGTGATGATCGCCAGGTGGTGTGTGATCACCAGGTGGTGTGTGATGATCGCCAGGTGGTGTGTGATGATCGCCAGGTGGTGTGTGATGATCGCCAGGTGGTGTGTGATGATCGCCAAGTGGTGTGTGATGATCGCCAAGTGGTGTGTGATGATCGCCAAGTGGTGTGTGATGATCGCCAGGTGGTGTGTGATGATTGCCAGGCGGTGTGTGATGATTGCCAGGTGGTGTGTGATGATCGCCAGGTGGTGTGTGATGATCGCCAGGTGGTGTGTTATGATCGCCAGGTGGTGTATGATTGTTATATTTGATTATTTCCAGATGTTGTTTGATGATCAATAGGTATGATATTCGCCATTTCATGTGTGTTGATCCCTAGATATGATGACTGCTAGATGTGGTCATCACTTGGTGATACGTGATGTTCGCTAGTTGTGATAATCACTAGGTGGTGTGTGATGATCGCCAGGTGGTGTGTGATGATCGCCAGGTGGTGTGTGATGATCGCCAGGTGGTGTGTGATGATCGCCAGGTGGTGTGTGATGATCGCCAGGTGGTGTGTGATGATCGCCAGGTCGTGAGTGATGATCGCCAGGTCGTGAGTGATGATCGCCAGGTCGTGAGTGATGATCGCCAGGTCGTGAGTGATGATCGCCAGGTGGTGTGTGATGATCGCCAGGTGGTGTGTGATGATCGCCAGGTGGTGTGTGATGATCGCCAGGTGGTGTGTGATGATCGCCAGGTGGTGTGTGATGATCGCCAGGTGGTGTGTGATGATCGCCAGGTGGTGTGTGATGATCGCCAGGTGGTGTGTGATGATTGCCAGGTGGTGTGTGATGATTGCCAGGTGGTGTGTGATGATCGCCAGGTGGTGTGTGATGATCACCAGGTGGTGTGTGATGATTGCTTGGTGGTGTGTGATGATTGCTAGTTGTGATAATCACCAGGTGGTGTGTGATGATCGCCAGGTGGTGTGTGATTATCGCTAGATGGTGTGTGATGATCGCCAGGTGGTGTGTGATGATTGCCAGGTGGTGTGTGATGATCACCAGGTGGTGTGTGATGATTGCTAGGTGGTGTGTGATGATCGCCAGGTGGTGTGTGATGATTGCTAGGTGGTGTGTGATGATCACCAGGTGGTGTGTGATGATTGCTTGGTGGTGTGTGATGATTGCTAGTTGTGATAATCACCAGGTGGTGTGTGATGATCGCCAGGTGGTGTGTGATGATCACCAGGTGGTGTGTGATGATTGCTAGGTGGTGTGTGATGATTGCTAGGTGGTGTGTGATGATTGCTAGGTGGTGTGTGATGATCGCCAGGTGGTGTGTGATGATCGCCAGGTGGTGTGTGATGATCGCCAGGTGGTGTGTGATGATCACCAGGTGGTGTGTGATGATCACCAGGTGGTGTGTGATGATTGCTTGGTGGTGTGTGATGATCACCAGGTGGTGTGTGATGATTGCTTGTGGTGTGTGATGATTGCTAGTTGTGATAATCACCAGGTGGTGTGTGATGATCGCCAGGTGGTGTGTGATTATCGCTAGATGGTGTGTGATGATCGCCAGGTGGTGTGTGATGATTGCCAGGTGGTGTGTGATGATCACCAGGTGGTGTGTGATGATTGCTAGGTGGTGTGTGATGATCGCCAGGTGGTGTGTGATGATCGCCAGGTGGTGTGTGATCACCAGGTGGTGTGTGATGATCGCTAGTTGTGATAATCACCAGGTGGTGTGTGATGATCACCAGGTGGTGTGTGATGATCGCTAGTTGTGATAATCACCAGGTGGTGTGTGATGATCACCAGGTGGTGTGTGATGATCACCAGGTGGTGTGTGATGATCGCTAGTTGTGATAATCACCAGGTGGTGTGTGATGATCGCTAGTTGTGATAATCACCAGGTGGTGTGTGATGATCACCAGGTGGTGTGTGATGATCGCTAGTTGTGATAATCACCAGGTGGTGTGTGATAATCACCAGGTGGTGTGTGATGATCACCAGGTGGTGTGTGATGATCGCCAGGTGGTGTGTGATGATTGCCAGGTGGTGTGTGATCACCAGGTGGTGTGTGATAATCACCAGGTGGTGTGTGATGATCGCCAGGTGGTGTGTGATCACCAGGTGGTGTGTGATGATCGCTAGTTGTGATAATCACCAGGTGGTGTGTGATGATCACCAGGTGGTGTGTGATGATCGCTAGTTGTGATAATCACCAGGTGGTGTATGATGATCACCAGGTGGTGTGTGATGATCACCAGGTGGTGTGTGATGATCGCTAGTTGTGATAATCACCAGGTGGTGTGTGATGATCGCTAGTTGTGATAATCACCAGGTGGTGTGTGATGATAACCAGGTTTCACTGTAAAAAAAAAAAGGAAGCAAACAATGAGCAAATACCCTGCAGTAAGTAAATAAATAGTAACTGTACATGTAAATAACATGGGGTACTTGGTTATAAAAAGAAAAAATAGTGTTGCGCCACCTGTGGATCTCTCCTGCCTTAAAAGCGGTCGTATTATAAGTGAACTAACCTTTAAACGTTGTGCCAGATCCGCACAACCAGATTGTGAGCGTAGTTTGTGGCTCAGGCTGCCAGCCTCGGATCTGTAGTGCTCCTGTGTCCTCAATCACCTCTGCTCCTGGCCTCGTGCTGTCCACGCTCTCACTCCAGGGTTAGGTCAGGAAACACCAGGTTGATCCATTAACCCTATCCCTCCTGCAGCTCTGTCACCGCTTTCCACAATGGAATTAGATTAATAGAATTCAAATAGAATATGCGGTTCTAAGGTAGAGCGCAGGTATGAGACGGGATACTTTAATCTTTATCTCCGTAACTTTATTCATAAAAGGCTTCAGACCACAACATGTTTCGACGTACTGACGTCCGCTTGAGGAAGACGTCTGTACGTCGAAACATGTTGTGGTCTGAAGCTTTTTATGAATAAAGTTACTGAGATAAAGATTAAAGTATCCCGTCTCATACCTGCGCTCTACCTTAGAACTGCATATTCTATTTGAATTCTATGGGGTACTTGGTTGACACTATTTTGATTAACAAAGCATAAAAGCCGCCTCACCATGACAAGGTGTACCTAATCAGGACAGTGCTAGCTCTAGTATTTCACCTCAATATTTGGGGCAGAGCGGGACCCAGACCTTACTGTTCTGCACCTGCCCATGGAGAATGTATTTACCTCTTGGTATTTGCTCATTCTTTTATCCTAGGTTTTGACTGTTAATGGCCACAATGTGAATGTGCACCTATACTTTACACTCATACTAACAGGTATGGCAGCCCTTTTTTTCAGTATTATGAAAAAAGGCTTTACCTTTCCCTTTTCTTGTCTTCTCTTTTTATACCAGACACAGGGACGTGTTGTCACATTCTGGTCTCATTTTACAGCTGAGTGACAAAATAAAGACATTTCTGGATGAAAATCACATTTCTAATTTTTACCAGCGTGAATTGGAAGGTGACCCGTCTTTACTGTCCATCGCCACCAAACCAAGCCAGAAGACTGAGGTGAGGGGACGGTATACTGGACTCACGGCCAATATCATACGTACCCAGTCTGCGAATGGTATTCCTCTGTTATTCCTCCTGGTAATGGATGAATAAACGGATAGGGTGATGCATTTTCCCTTTACAATACCGCAATACCTTATGATGTCTCATCCCAAACTGAATGCTCGAGCTCCTTACCCGTGGGCGGCAAACTACTCAGACAACACAGGGTGAGGGAACCGCAATATTAAGGCTTTATTGGATCCCCAAACAGTTAATAGCATATAACACATAACCAGCAAAACACTACAATGTAACAGGCAACAGAGTCTCACCCTTCCGCTGGCTCACCAGGGATTAGAATATAGCACAGCAAAGTCTGTAGCCAGGTGACTGGCTCGTCCCAACCTGGGTTGCTTCCTTATGCAGTCTTTGTCATCCCAGCCAAATCCGATCATTTGCTGCTGAAGTCCTTGTAGTCTTATAATCCAGGTTCTGATCCCCTTGGTCGGCACCAAAATGCCTAGGCCTGGGGTAATGGCCGGCTAATCAGGTCCGTAGATCTTCAATTAGCTGTGTGTATCCAATCTGCTGGTCAAAATGAACACTCCTCCTTATATACCCTCAGCCCTCATTGCAGGATATTAGGGACTTCAGGATTGGTGGAATAAGACTGTCTTTTCATTGGCTTGCTTTCAAGCTGCCTGGATAATGTTCATTTAAATGATGTTTGCAGAGAAGGATCATGGAGGATTTAGTATAGACATTTAGTATAATATCCTGACCACAAACAATGGTGGCTGAAGTAATATACATAGTAAGTACCAGCAATACCAATACTAATACAAAGGAATTATAGAGGATTAAGTCCTCTGAGCTTCCTAAGACAAAGAGTTGAGATGATTACATTACACATGGTCAACATCACCAGTCATCTACAAGACTCTAGGAACAATGAGTTGGCCATCACAAGGTAGATAATTACATTACACACGTTAAACACTGCCAGTCATCTACAAGACTTGTATTTACAATGAGTTGCTTATCACAAGGTAGATAATTACATCACCCACTTTAAATACTAGCAGGCACCTAGAAATCTTGTGTAACCCATGAGTGGCATATTACAAGTTTGCAAACCAAAATACAATATTGTCTGGATAAATAAGAAATCCTCATAGGTTATACATTAAAGGGGTCCATTTTGTCACAGCGGAGGTTGACACTTTTCATGTATTAATGACGTGGCCAAATACAATGGTAACAACTTAGCTTTTTTATTTGTTATTATTCTTATTTGCATTATCCTATGAATGATTTTCTTTCACCGATGAATTTTATATAATTGTTTTGTGATTTCTACATTGATTTCTATCATCAGGAGGGTTCGAGTGTTACATCTAAAGAAATCCATAATGTATTCAAAGAAGCCATACATCTACTGCTGGAAAAGGGCATTGTGTACCTGAAAGGCCACAAAACAGAGGTGTACCAGGTCAGAAACTGGATTAATGATGATCTCTTGATCCGCACTTCACAGCTTGTACTGTGCACCATTAGCTTTAACACAGGCCACAGGATCCTCGGGGGCGTGTCTATGGGCAGCTCTGCATTATCACCACTGTAAGCGCCATCACCTTGGTAAACACCATAAAAATTAGCACTAAATACAAAGGCCTGAATTAAAGTATTAAAATAAATAAAACCTGAATATTTTGGTCAGCACTAGGGATAAAATGTGGTAAGAGGAACACTTGTCCCCTTTTCACCATTTTGACAGATCCTCTTTAAGTATCACTTTTATTGCTTTGTTAGTCAAACGTGTCCTGAAAGTCTGATCTGCGGTGTCTGGCCACCTGGTATTTCTACCAATCTAAAGAATGAGCTTTTTCTGTCCCAGTCATAAATGATGAAGTCATGTATAACCCCTAGGTGGTATGCATAATGAAGTGAGATGAGCCTGAACATGGACACCCCCTAGGGGTTGTACAGTGATATTGTCATGCTGGGGGGGGCCGTGGTGCCCAGAAGTGGGAGGGAACTGGGCGTAGGGAGTCAGGGGAGCCTGCCCTGACTCACCCTGATCTCGGAGGTACCTCTAAAGGTGAGGAGGTCTGAGCCACCAGCCTAACTCCTGAGAAGCCCTACGCATAAGCCCCTACATCCTCCCATGGACCACGGAACCCAACAACTTCCAATGGAGACTAAGGCAGCAGCTCTGGATCATCATCCACTCACAACAGGTCACAGTCCAGAAATGAACTGAATCAGCGACATCAGGTGGATGTCAGCTGACCCATTTATGGCCATGGGGTGGGGAGCAACCAGCCCAGACACGCTCCTCAACTCACCTAAGCATGAGTCATATTCATCACACACACCTGCAGCAACCTCACCTGTAGAGCCGCACACTGCAAAGCAGAGAAAAAAAAAGGCTTCAGTTAACTCACAGCAGCAGCACTTCCATACAGCAAGGCAGTCAATACGTGACAGATATTTGCAGTGTGAAGAGGGGAGAAAGTATGTATAGTCCTAGGGAGGGCAGAGAATGCAGTATAAAGAAAAAGAGGAAAGCTTATGAAATGATGCCAAGTTTCAAGATAGACGCACTGCCATTGACAGACTAATCAGGTTCTTTGGATTGGTCGGGGTTCCTGTAGATGGACCCACTATGGATAGGAGATAAATGAGTATAATTTAAATAATAAAGTATGCTAACAGTCTACTCCATTCATTTTTTGTGGGACTGTGAGAAATAGCGAGGCGCTGTCATCAACATTCTTCTATGATATAATAAATGAATGGAGCACAGTCTGAGTACGTGCATCATCACTCCATACAGAAGAGGGCTGTGCAGAACCCGGTATCCTGAGTCCCAGCATTCAGTAGCAATGTCCAGTTATCTGCTGCTGCCCCTCCATCATGGGGGTCTCGCACAACCAATGATCAAACTCATAAATTATTAAGCTCTAACAGCCGACATCGGCAATATTTAGTTTTTTATTAATTATTTTGTTAAATATGAAGATCTTATTACTATATGTAAAGCAATGTACTTCCCATGCAGGTAACTGATCAGGACAATGAGTTACATAAGCTGACCCTGAGCATCATCCAGGAGGATTGCCGGAGGCAGAGGCGTAAGTGACGATTCCTATATATTCCATTCAGAATTATAGTTTACACAAAAATGAAGAGGCTGCGGCCATTGTCATAAATCAATAACATCGCCATCTACTGGGTATTAGTTGGTATTACCCGAGCAATTTGTAGGTGGAATATTATTCCTTGTAATAATATACAAAGAGATCCGGAGTTTTGGCATCAATGTTACTAAATGGAGGGGGTTTTAGCCTTAAAGGAGTTTTCCCAATAACAGCATTCATTTTAATCGATAGATCTTGGAATAATAATAATTTACACAATTGGATGTTAAAAAAATATTCCTGTGCTGAGATAATCTTATATATGTGTCCCTGCTATGCACTGTGTAATGGATGTGTCTGACTGTACAGGGACATGGTCTGATCATACCACATCTCCTGTGCTGAGATAATCTTATATATGTGTCCCTGCTATGCACTGTGTAATGGATGTGTCTGACTGTACAGGGACATGGTCTGATCATATCACATCTCCTGTGCTGAGATAATCTTATATATGTGTCCCTGCTATGCACTGTGTAATGGATGTGTCTGACTGTACAGGGACATGGTCTGATCATATCACATCTCCTGTGCTGAGATAATCTTATATATGTGTCCCTGCTATGCACTGTGTAATGGATGTGTCTGACTGTACAGGGACATGGTCTGATCATATCACATCTCCTGTGCTGAGATAATCTTATATATGTGTCCCTGCTATGCACTGTGTAATGGATGTGTCTGACTGTACAGGGACATGGTCTGATCATATCACATCTCCTGTGCTGAGATAATCTTATATATGTGTCCCTGCTATGCACTGTGTAATGGATGTAACATAGTAACATAGTTTTTAAGGTTGAAGGAAGACTTTAAGTCCATCTAGTTCAACCCATAGCCTAACATGTTGATCCAGAGGAAGGCAAAAAAAACCCATGTGTCAACACTAAGCTCCACATTGGGGGAAAAAATTCCTTCCTGACTCCAGGTACAGTAATCAGACTAGTTCCCTGGATCAACGCCCTATCAAAGAATGTAGTATATATAACTGGTAATATTATAGTTTTCAAGAAAGGCATCCAGGCCCTTCTTAAATGTTAGTAGTGAGTCACTCATTACAACATCATGTGGCAGAGAGTTCCATAGACTCACTACTCTTACAGTAAAGAATCCGCGTCTGTGATTATGATTAAACCTTCTTCCCTCTAGACGTAGAGGATGCCCCCTTGTCCCAGTCTCAGGCCTAAGAGTAAAGAGATCATTAGAAAGGTCTCTGTACTGTCCCCTCATATATTTATACATTATTATAAGATCACCCCTAAGCCTTCGTTTTTCCAAGCTAAATATCCCCAAGCTTAATAACCTGTCTTGGTATCGCAGACCTCTCAGTCCTCTAATAACCTTGGTCGCTCTTCTCTGGACCCGCTCTAGTTCAGCTATGTCTTTCTTATACACCGGAGACCAGAATTGTACACAGTATTCTAAGTGTGGTCGCACTAGTGACTTGTATAGAGGTAAAATTATGTTCTCTTCATGAGCATCTATGCCTCTTTTAATGCATCCCATTATTTTATTTGCCTTTGCAGCAGCTGCCTGACACTGGCCACTAAATGTGAGTTTGTCATCTACCCATACACCCAGGTCTTTTTCAGTGACAGTTTTGCCCAGTGTTTTACAATTAAGCACATAATTATACCTTTTGTTTCCTCTGCCCAAGTGCATGACTTTACATTTATCCCCATTAAAGCGCATTTGCCATTTAGCAGCCCAAGCTAGTTTACATAAATCCTCCTGTAATATAAAATTGTCCTCCTCTGTATTGATTACCCTGCAGAGTTTAGTGTCATCTGCAAATATTGAGATTCTACTCTGTATGCCCCCTACAAGGTCATTAATAAATATATTAAATAGAAGCGGGCCCAACACTGACCCCTGTGGTACCCCACTGATAACTGTGACCCATTCTGAGTGTGTTCCATTAATAACCACCCTTTGTTTCCTATCACTAAGCCAGTTCTTAACCCACTTACACATATTTTCCCCTATCCCCATTGCCCTCATTTTATGTATCAACCTTTTGTGTGGCACCGTATCAAAAGCTTTTGAAAAGTCCATATACACCACATCCACTGCATTTCCTTGGTCCAGTCCAGAACTTACTTCTTCATAGAAGCTTATTAGATTAGTTTGACAGGAACGGTCCCTCGTAAAACCATGTTGATAATGGGTCATGAGGTTATTTTTCTTCAGATACTCCAGTATAGCATCTCTTAGAAAACCCTCTAGGATTTTACCCACAGTAGAGGTTAAGCTTACTGGCCTATAATTTCCAAGTTCAGTTTTTGTCCCCTTTTTGAATATTGGCACCACATTTGCTATACGCCAGTCCTGTGGTACAGACCCTGTTATTATGGAATCTTTAAATATTAAAAATAATGGTCTATCTATGACAGTACTTAATTCCTGCAGCACCACATCTCCTGTGCTGAGATAATCTTATATATGTGTCCCTGCTATGTACTGTGTAATGGAGGTGTCTGACTGTACAGGGCCATGACCTGATCATACCACATCTGCTGTGCTGAGATAATCTTATATATGTGTCCATGCTATGTACTGTGCAATGGATGTGTCTGACCGTACAGGGACATGGTCTGATCATACCACATCTCCTGTGCTGAGATAATCTTATATATGTGTCCCTGCTATGTACTGTGTAATGGATGTGTCTGACCGTACAGGGACATGGTCTGATCATATCGCATCTCCTGTGCTGAGATAATCTTATATATGTGTCCCTGCTTTGTATGTGTAATGGATGTGTATGACTACAGTACTGTTCTGTGGTATGATCAGAAGTGTCTGTACAGTCAGACACATCCATTACATAGTACATAGCAGGGACACGTATATAAGATTATCTCAGCACAGGCGATGTGGTATGATCAGATCATGTTTCTGTATAGTCAGACACATCCATTACACAGTACATAGCGGGGACACATATATAAGATTATCTCAACATAGGAGATGTGGTATGATCAGATCATGTTCCTGTACAGTCAGACACATCCATTACACAGTACACAGCAGGGACACATATATAAGATTATTTCAGCTCAGGAGATGTGATATGATCAGCCCATGTCCCTGTACAGTCAGACACATCCATTACACAGTACATAGCAGGGACAGATATATAAGATAATCTCAACACAGGGAAATTGTTTTAAAACATCCAATTGTGGAAATTAATATTATTGCGAGATCTCTTGATTAAAAATTCCTTGGTTCGTTATTAAAGGTTTTTTTTTACCACTAACCAGGTTTTTGTGCCGCCTCACATTTTATCAGCTATATCTTATGTATATTTATTTTAATCACATGACTGTATGAGATCTTTTTATTATGCAGGAGAATTATTTGTTACTGTTCAATTTTGGCGGTTTCATATAAACTACTTTTGGTGGGGTTTTTTGTATTATTTTTTTATGTTTTATTTTTTACTGCTCATATTTCTCACTAAGCGACCTGTTGGTAATTAGTCCGGTGTATCCCTAATAGGTGTAGTTATTTTTTGCTGTTGTTATTTAATACATTATACATAGAATAATAATGTGTTTTAATTGTTCGCTTTTTTATGTCCTTGTGGGGATTTTTTGTTTTCATTTTTATTGCTTTTTATTAATTATATTTTATATATATTTAGTATTTTAGTATGTTTCCCAAGAGGTTAAAAAAAGTCTCTGGGGAAAAGTATCTCCCCGATATCGCTAGCAGAGCTGATCTAGGTCTGGTCGGACCCCACAGCTTTGTTATGCCCAGCAGATTGTGTTATTGTCAGGTTCATCAATAGCTTTGCTGACTCTGTTTATTCCATAACATTTATTGAGTGTTTTGTACATGGTAAAGGAGAAGACAGAAACAGTGGTAAACTGCTTCTGTCTTCTTAGGGTCACCTGCAGATAGCCAGAGCATCAATCTGCTCCTATTAGGTTGGCAGAGCAGGAGTGTTGATACAGAGACATTGCTGCACATTCAGGACCCATTCAAAAGATAGTGGGCTGTCAGGAAAGAGTTTAAAGGGTCGTCTCATAAGCAAAATATATATCACATAACCTTCGGATATATGATAATTGTATGTCTTGTGGGGGGTCCAACCATTGGGACCCCAAATGGTAATGAAAACCTGAACCACCACTACAGGGTTTTTTTTTTTGTTTTTTTTATTGTACTTCTGACGTGGTGCTTTAAATCTAAGTCCTCTGTCCTCTGTCTTATACTCACCTTCCGATGGCGGCATCATTTTCCAGCATCGCTCTGATCATTCTGCAGTCGAAAAGTGACCTGCCGGCTGCTGCAGTGTTTCATGGAGCGCACCGCAGGTCACAACTTAATAGATGTCTATGGGGGCCTCATTCTGGCCTCGTTTTGGCTCTTGTAGAGATGCATTGGGAGCTTGTAATGTAACTTCTGACTTCCGTCCACTCAGAGGTTACTGGCGCCACAGGCCAGGAGCGGCACCAAAAAAGAATGAACATGCCGGAGGGTGAGTAAAATGACTAGGGGCAGGAAGGCTTACATTGAAAGCGCCACTCCAGCTCTTAAAATAAACCTGCTGTATTGGTGATTTAAAAAAAAACTCCCTGTGAATGAAGCGTTACTGAGCATGTGCGACCACCTCCCCATTCACTGTCCAATAATGAAGCCGCGGTCGCACATGCTCAGTAATGTCTCATCCACACAGGGGATTTTTGTCCTCTGCTGTTGGGGTCAGTGTGGGGGGATTGTGCTTGTCTCCTGATTATTATTAATCATCTCCTTCTTCTTAAGATGCTGACAAAGGCTGCCATCTTCTCCACATACTGAGCTGCGTGCGACAGAGCTTTGGGTCCTGCGTCAGTCAGTCCGTGCTGCAGCGAGTGCTGGATGCTCTCGAAGGGAACAGCAGCATTATTAGCACCATGGAGAAGCATTACACGTCCTTCTGATGGGAAGACGAGAGGCCGCGAACCCGATGGGAAGAGATGAACTTTGCACTTATGAGATAATCAGATCCAGAATATGGAAAATGTTTGTGTTTTGCGCCTGTTTTTACTGTTCTTCTACCGGGGCAGCTAATGTACGCCACAGTAATCACTGCAATAACCATGAACTTCAAGACCAGATAGAAAAGAAGCCTCACGTTTTATAAGCATGGATAATCATGGGCTATCATTTAATGTACACTTTTTCTATACAAATGAAATAATATAATAAATGTTCTGTTAATATATAGTGGTCAATTATATGTACACTACATGTAGAAAAGTATGTGCCCCCTCCCCATTAAACAGACGAGCCTTTCTGACCTCCCATTCTATATCCATACACATAATATGGGGCTGCTCAGGTATCCATAGACATAATATGGGGCTGATCAGGTATCCATAGACATAATATGGGGCTGTTCAGGTATCCATAGACATAATATGGGGCTGTTCAGGTATCCATACACATAATATGGGGCTGTTCAGGTATCCATAGACATAATATGGGGCTGGTCAGGTATCCATACACATAATATAGGGCTGGTCAGGTATCCATAGACATAATATGGGGCTGGTCAGGTATCCATAGACATAATATGGGGCTGGTCAGGTATCCATAGACATAATATGGGACTGCTCAGGTATCCATACACATAATATGGGGCTGGTCAGGTATCCATACACATGATATGGGGCTGGTCAGGTATCCGTACACATAATATGGGAATGGGCAGCTATCCATACACATAATATGGGGCTGGTCAGGTATCCATAGACATAATATGGGGCTGGTCAGGTATCCATAGACATAATATGGGACTGCTCAGGTATCCATACACATAATATGGGGCTGGTCAGGTATCCATACACATGATATGGGGCTGGTCGGGTATCCATACACATAATATGGGAATGGGCAGGTATCCATACACATGATATGGGGCTGGTCAGGTATCCGTACACATAATATGGGGCTGGTCGGGTATCCATACACATAATATGGGAATGGGCAGGTATCCATACAAATAATATGGGGCTGACATCACCTCCAACCAGCCAAGCCATGGGGAAGATGACATCACCTGCAACCAGCCAAAGCCATGGGGGAGATGACATCACCTGCAACTAGCCAAGCCATGGGGGAGGTGGTTGGTGGTATTTATAGGCACAAGGTCACCATAGGGCGTCAGTCACACAGGTAACCTTGTGCTTATAAATACCTCACCAATCACCTTCCCCATGGCTTAGCTGGTTGTATCGGTATCAGGCACTTGTGTTGCCTGTCGGTGGGGCCTGCAGCGTACTTCTAAGTGCAATGGATATTGGGCCTTAGCTTTTTTTTTTCCCAGCTTTACACCACTCCATATATTGCTTGCCATTGTGCTTGGTAATATAAGGCTTGAAGATGCAGTTGCTCAGCCATGTAAACCCATGTCATGGACTACCTGGTGCACAGTTAGTTTATGTGAACACTGAGGGGTTTTGATTATTTTTAGGTAATTTTTGGAGCAGAAACATTTCAAATCCTCCTAAAAACTTGGAGTTTTTGATCAGTTTCTGCGCGAGTCAGAGTCTCGCTCTTCTAGAATCCCGATGCATCTGCATCGGGCACCCAGCTAGTGATACTAATATTACCCTTGAATAGGGCCTGGGCAAACCTTTTAAAAGCATGTTTGTAGTTTCCATGTTATCACCATTGTGAGACCCTGCAGAGTTCTCCTGGATTAGTCCTGTCCCATTATAAGCAGAGATGATCAGTCCTGTTTTGTATAAACTGACATGTAATTATGCACGCCCTCTCTGCAGCTCTCTCCTCCCTCCTCCCTTTGCTAACAGTGCCGTGTCAGGTTTCACTTACAGGTCTGTTCAGATGATATCACCACAGAGGGAAAGAGCTACTGCAGGTCTGCTTTATCTACACTCCATTTGTTTCTGTAAAGCAGATACCCTGCTGTGCTCTGACAGTTTCTGTGTTGTATTTGACCTCTTGTGATGCTGCACACAGAGAGCAGAGAAGAGAATACAGTCCCCATCTCCTGAGCAGTGATGTGAATATGTGACATGCATACTCAAGTTATGGGGAGTGGACAGCAGAGAACTAAGTGGTTCATTCACTGTGAGTGACAGATGGAATGATTCTCTTTATTTGAAGTTAACAGAAGAAGGAGAGGAATATAAATAAAAGAAATACATCAATAGAGTTTAGAGCGAGGAATTAGAAAATGATATCAGTTACATATGGATTTTTGACCTGACAGTTTTCCTTTAAAGGCTTGTATTGACAACCTTTCTGTGGCCTTATTTTATTTGTGCCATTCCAATCAGAAACCGAATCAGACTGTGCAGGGACTAAATAAACAAGTGACGAAACGGTGTCTGGGTATAAGGACGCTTGACTACAGAATCCTCAAATTCTCACATATTTTACATGTATAGTTCTACCTTCATGAGCCTTACCAGCCCTATCTTACTAGCCCTTTCCCAGTTTCTTTGCCATCAATTTCTCTGATTGAAATATATCTATGTATATTATGCTCTTGCACTGGCAGTCTATTGTGGCACTGTGGGCTCATCTAATTGTTCACTCATTGGATGTTTTCTCTGTACGGTCTGTGTCCTTTCCAGAGGTTTTTTCCTTGCATATACCTAATTTATCTATTTTTAATTCTTTAAATAAAAGACTAATTTTTTATGTATTTTTGGCATATATCTCTTTGTTGATCCATGAATATACTTTTGGATTGTGTATAAAAACTGTACAGAGATTCCAGGAAAAACAACCGAGGAATTAAACAATTGATGCTCCAGAATTGTTGTTTTAGGTAGAATATAAGTAATTACTAAAACGGACAAGTCAGAAAAAGCTGAAACATCCTCTTTAATTTTTCTGTGCTTTCCCATAATAAGATACGGTAATTATGTAATCTATCCCACACTTTATAACAGATCGGGTGTTTTAATGTCTCACAAATCACATAAAACATTAACGTTTAAAAAAGAAACATTCTGTATAAAGATCTATATAGTGGAACAGGTAAATCCTCAATATCTATCTAGTTCTGTATCCAGGTTTGCTGATGTTTCCATCGGCCATTTGCTGTACTATTCAGCATTCTGCCCTTTGTGTCCTGCAAAAAGAAAGGTCAATTGTTATAAAAATGCCTAAATAAAGAATTAATTGTACAACAGTATTAATAGCAAATCCCTAATATTCCCAACTTCTTTTATTCTACCCATAGAAAGTATGCAATAATGATCTGCGAAGATGTTGGTTTCTACACTGGCCCATCAGACTGCAGGTTCCTTTAGGAATTGCCCTTTGGATAAGGAGCCTGATACCTATATTAGGACATTAAAGGGACTCTGTCAAGTCATTTTTCATTATGATACTAATATTACCTGTGAATAGTGCCTGGGCAGACCTTTTAAAAACATGTAAAATCAATATTGCACCCTTTGTAGTTTCCATGCTATAAGCATTTTCACACCCTGCAGGCAGCTGGTGCCTTAGTCCTCTCCATTATATTCAGAGGATTAATCCAGCTAGCTCATTTATTATTCCCTCCTTCTCAGGCAGCTCTCCCTTCCTCTTGACTCCTCCCTCTGCTCTGTGTCAGGTTTCACTTTCATTTAGGAGCATTGATGAGTTGAGGAAGGGAGGGACAGATTACAGGCACACAACTGCCTTACTTGATCTAGATAAGATATCTACTCCATTTGTTTCTATAAGCAGGTATCCCTGCTGTCCTGTGACAGATTCTGTTTATTTGACCTCATGGTCTGCAAACAAAGAGAACAGAGAGGAGGATACAGGCTCCCCCCCCCCAATGTGAGTGATTTCTACTGATCTCCTGTGCAGTGATGTGAATATGTGACATGAATATTCATCCTATAGGGAGTGGACAGCAGAGAACTCACTGTGATTGACAGATGGAATGAATCTCATTATTTGCAGTTTACAGAGATAGGAGGGAAAAATAAATGATAGAAATACATAGAGAGTTTAGGGAAAGGAATTAGAAAATGATAGCAGTTACATATGTATTTTTGACCTGACAGATTCCCTTTAATACACCAAGAACTTTTAGGAATCTTCACTCTCGGGGTCTTTGGGGCTTTTTCCCATTGCAAGCTCTCCACAGTAAGGCTATGTGCAGACGCTGAGTATTTGGGGCAAACATTTTTTTGCAGCAGAACAGCTGGTAAACTGCTCCCTGTGCCAGAAAAATGCACCAAATGCGCAATGTGTTTTTGGTGCAGATTTTGGCCTTGTGTTGTTTCACTATTGTCAATGGCAGGGAGTGCTGATAAACACACCAAGAATTAACATCCTCATTTTTCCCCAAACTCTGCATATCTGCAAGGAAAAAAAATCATCATTAGCACAGCGCGTCAGAATTCTCATAGACTGTGCTGGGGGAAGGGTATACAAGCATTTTTGTGACAAAAGGTGCCAAAAAAACCAGCAAAAACGCACAATCTGAACATAGTCTAAGGGTATGTTTACAGGGTTGTTTTGAGTATTTTTCTTTAGTGCACTGGATCAGATTCGTATCTGTTTTTGGTCCGTCTGTCCAATTTTACGATCAGTGTGGCAAAAATAAATACACTTTCAAAGCTGCTACCCAGTAGATCTCATTGTTTTTTTACTGCCACAAAAAATTGTGCACATAGCCTTAGTCTTCTAAACTGATTTGTTAGTAGAAGTAGAATAAAGAGAACCTGTCAGTATGACGCAACTTCTGCAGTTTGCCCTGATTATAAGCGGCTTCATCTCAGATCTATGATTTCTTACCATTCATACTGCAGGGGTGATAGTATTTTGTGACCGCGATGTCATCTGGAAGAGAAGAATAGCAATGATGGAGAACAGTCATACTGATATAGGTCACTGTGCCTTCCTGCACCTGCCACTAGGGGGAGCTAACTGATTATGGACTTACACACCTTCCACTTAGTGTGTGTGCAGTGAGCGCCTCCTAGTGCTGTCTGCAGTAAACTAGCTCATAATGTAAGGAATGACAACTATCAGACAAAGCAGAGCTTTGGCCCGTTCCTGTGCTGTATTCACAAATCTATATTGTACGATCTGTGTAAAGTGCTCTGTATCTCCTAATTCTTGTACCGCTATAGACTACATCCAGATACAGAGAGGGATCCTTGATTGATAAGTAGCTATACTGCTGGATGAGGTTGGGCTGGTCTGGGGTCTGTAAACTAGTGGGGCTGGGTCTAGAGTCTAAATACATAGGGGTGGGGGGGGCAGGTAAGGAGTCTGAATTCTGGGGGAAAATTATATCGGGTTTTTTTCAGGAGAAGAGGGGTCTGGTCTTGCGTCTGTATCAGCAGCTTTTTGCTATGTAAGCTGAGGACAGCATGCTGCAGGGGTTAAAAACAAAAATCAACTGTGCCTCTCTTATCAGTCTCTGCGCTATTGTTTACATAAACTAAAGGCTTTATCACCTGGTGTTTACCATTACAGGACTTCAATGTCACTCACAGCACAGCCCTAAAGGGAATCTGTCAGCAGATTTTTGCCATGTAAACTGAGGACAGAATGCTGCAGTGCTGAAAAAACAAAAGTCACGTGTGCTTGTCTTATCGGGGCCTGTGCTATTTCTTATGTAACCTGAATGTTTTAGCACCTGGTGATTACCTTTGCAGGACTACTTTGTCACACCCATGGCTGTCTGATATGCCCCCTGCTGTGATTGACACCTCACTGTGAATGCACAATCTCTATTGAGAGCCTGGTGTGGGCCCGGGCAGCTCTTCCAGCTCTGCTACATGGCTAAAACTAAATGGTCTGATTGTAACAGAACAGCTGCAGCCAGTAATCTCTGTAATACAACCTTGGATTCAGGATCTCTTTGCCTATAACATGCTATTCTCAGTTAAGGTAGCAAAAACCTGCTAACAGATTCCCTTTAATAAAGGACTTGCTCTATGTGTTGTATCCATTCCAGATCCCCTAACAACATTATTTGGGAATGTGGACTTTTGAGTTCCATTTTTGGATTCTCCCTGGTTGGTGAGTATTGTGTTTTATCAATCAGTTGGTTGTGTGCACTGATCTATCTATAGTGACCATTACCTGTCTCGTAGTAGTCTAGGATGGTGGCTGTGGCCGCCTGGAGGTTACCAACAGGAATTTCTTGTTCGACTGAGAATGTGAAGGACCTCGCGACATTATCAAGCTGATACAACACAAAACAACAGCGAGTTAGTACATTGTCACATTGGGAGGAATCAACCGGAAATTCATAAGCTGATATCTTAATGGGTAACTAAATCCAAAATCCCACTATTGGGTCCATTCTGCCAGGTTTCCTTTGCTTTTTGCCAACCTAGAATTTTACATTTTTTATTTAAGAAAAAGGGTCTTTCTTGCAATTCAATACTGAGGACCTGTTATGTTAGGTAGTGGCTAGTGATGAGCAAGCACGGAGATGCTCTAAGTGCTCTGTACTTGAAGTACAAATTAAATGGAAGTCAATAGGAAACGCAAGCATTTTTCCAAGAACTGTTCCGAAAAATGCTCAAGTTTCCATTGACTTTCATTATGCTCAGTGCTCGAGTCATGCCCAACTGAGCGTAGGACGGATTGTTTTGAGTACCAAGCACTCGAGTATCCTTAGTGTTCACTCATCACTAATGGTACACTTACACGCCGCTACCGAAAGGTAGAAACCGGCAGGTGTCTGAGACAATTGTACCCGATACCTTGTAAACACGGCGAAGTGGCGGCGTGTAATTCAGGTTTTACCTTCCTGTCTCTTTGGATACCTGTCTTTCAGCCGTGCTGAAAAACAAGCAGGTATAAACCCTATGGTAGCGGCGTGTAATCGGGGCACAGGAAGGTATTTGCGTGGCCTAGCGTAATCCCTAGGGCGTGACACGGCGGCATGGATTCCACGCCCCATCAGCGATCATTGGTGGAATCTCCTGCGTAAAGATTGGATGTCCCTGCATAGGGCGGCATATTTATCGAGCTGACCATTCACACTACACATTTGCAATAGCATCATGTATTAGCCAGCCTACCTGCGCAGGCTGGCCAATCATGATGCTATTGCATTGTCCAATCACCGTACGAGCGTCTCGTAATCCACAACTCTGGCATGCCTATGTCCTTGCGGAGCATGATATGTACGCCCATATTACCTTGTGGTAGTGGCGTGTAAATCAGGGAAGGTGCTCCACAGAAGGAAACCTGCGGCACCCGTCGGTACTCCCGGGGGACGAAAATACCTTCTGTGGAGCACCTTGTGGCGGCGTGTATTTGCGGCATCCGGTACCGTTAGCAATCGTTGAGCACGTGCGGTCCCTACCTGTTGCTACCTTCGGTAGCGGCGTGTAAAGATACCATAATAGTGGTTGTGAGTGTTACTGCAAGTTCTCGCCCCTGCAAGTGAAAATGATAGGGCCTGCAGTACCATTCATGACCACTGCACAATGTACGGAGCAGTGCCCCTTCCTGTGTGCTGTGGCCCCTTTAAAGGGAACCTGTCAGGTTGTTTATGCCCCCCCAGATATCACTGTCTGTAGCTTCATAATACTATTCTAATCATCCCTGTCTGAGCTCAGAGTGTGTTATTAATGCATTTATACACTTACATTTTCTTATGTAAATGAGACACAGTCTACATCTTGGAGACTGTAGTCTATCTGGCAGGTTAATAGTTAACATGTCAGCTGTATGTGAGAACATGCTGGGAGACCTGATGTGATGTCACAATCATGTGACTATAATAGGCGGAGCTAAATCCCCATAGCACAATGACTTTGCTCACTTAGCTCCACCCACTATGGTCATATGATCAGGACATCACACAGGTCCTTTAGACATGCAAGTTAATGGTGAGTTAACTATTAACCTGCCAGACAGTGTACCTCCTCCAAGGTGGAGACTGTGCCTCATTCACATAAGAAAACATAAGTGTACAAAGGCTTTTTTTCACCTTTCACATTACACTCTGAGCTCAGACAGGGATGATTAGAATAGTATTATAAAGCTTCAGGTACAGACAGTGATAG
>JARQOC010000006.1:57161210-57175541 GCA_033576535.1 Allobates femoralis | reverse complement strand
AAGAAAGGGAATAAGAAGAGAAGAAAACGAAGAAGGGATTGAAGAGAAGAAAGAAAGAAAAAAGGGAAAGAGAAGGGGAGAGAGGAGAAGAAAAAAGAAGAGAAGACAGGAAAAAAAAAGGAGAAGAGAAGAGAAGAAGAGGAGAGGGAAGAGAGAAGTGAGAGAAGGGAGAGAAAAAGAAAAAGAAAAGGGAAGCAGAGAGAAAAGAAGAAAGAGAGAAGAGAGAAGAAGAGAGAGAGAGAGAGAGAGAGAGAGAGAGAGAGGAAGAGAGAGAGGAGAAGATAAGAAGAGGCAGAGAAGGAGAAGAAAAGAGAGAGATGAAGATAGAGAGAAGGAGAAGAGGATAGAGAGAGAGAAGAGAGAGAAGAAGAAGAAGAAGGAGAAGAGAGAGAGAAGAAAAGAGAAGGAGAAGAGAAGAGAGAGAGAGAAAGAGGGAGAGAAGGAGAGAGGAGAGAGAGAAGAGAAGAAAAGAGAGGAGAGAAAGAAAGAGAAGAGAGAGAAAAGGAAGAAGAGGAGGAAAAGAGAGGAGAAAAGGAAAAAAGAAGAAGAGAGAAGAAGAAGGGGGAAAAGAAAAGAAGAAGAAGAGAAGAAGAAGAAGAAAAGAAAAGGGAAAAAAGAAAAAAAAGGAAGAAGAAGGAGGAAAGAAAAAAAGAAAAGAAGAAAAAGAAGAAAAAGAGAAGAAGAAAAGAAGAAGAAAAAGGGAAGAAAGAAAAAGGAAGAAGAGAAAAGAAGAGAGAAAGAAGAAAAAAGGAAGAAGAAGAGGAAAGAGAAGAAGAAAAAAGGAAGAAGAAGAAGAAGAAAAAGAAAAAGGGAGAAAAGAAGAAAAGAGAAGAAGAGAGGAAGAAGAAAAGAAGAAGAAGAAGAGAAAGGAGAAGAGAAAGAAGAGAAGAGAGAGAAAGAAGAAGAGAGAAGAAGAGAAGAAGAAGAAGAAGATGAGAGAAGAAGAAGGAAGAAGAAGAGAAGAAGAAGAAGAGAGAAGAAGAAGAAAGAAGATAGAGAGAGAAGAAGATGAAGAAGAAGAGGAGAGAGAAGAAGAGAGAGAAGAAGAAAGAAGAAGAAAGAGAGAAATGAGAGAAGAAGAAGGAGAGAAGAGAAGAAGAAGAGAGAGAGGAGAGAAGAAGAAGAAGAAGAAGAGAGAAGAAGAAGAAGAGAGATAGAGAAGAAGAGAAGAAGAGAAGGAGAGAAGAAGAAGAAGAGAGAGAAGAGAGGAAGAGAAGAGAAGGAGGAAGGAAGAGAAGAAGAAGAAGAAAGAGAGAGAAGAAGAGAGAAGAGAAGAAAGAAGAGATGAAGAGAGGAAGAAGAAGAAGAAGTGAGAGAAGAAGAAAGAAGAAGAAGAAGAGAAGAAGAGAGAGAGAAGAAGAAGAAGAGAAAGAAGAGAGAAGAAGAAGAAGAAGAAGAAGAGAGAGAAGATAGAAGAAGAAGAAGAAGAGAGAAGAAGAAGAAGAAGAGAGAGAGAGAAGAAGAGAGAGAGAAGAGAAGAAGAAAAGAAGAAGAATGAAGAGAGAGAGAAGAAGAAGAAGAGAGAGAAGAGAAGAAGAGAGAGAGAAGAAGAAGAGAGAGAGAAGAAGAAGAAGAGAAGAAGAGAGAGGAGAAGTAGAGAGAGAAGAGAAGAAGAGAGAGAGAAGAAGAAGAAGAGAGAAGAAGAAGAGAAGAGAGAGAAGAAGAAGAGAGAGAGAGTGAGAAAGAAGAGAAGAAGAGAAGAAGAAGAGAGAAAGAAAAGAGAGAGAGAAGAAGGAAGAAGAAGAGAGGAAGGAGAGAAGAGAAGAAGAGAGAAGAAGAAGAAGAAGAAGAGAGAGAAGAAGAAGAAGAAGAAGAGAGAGAAGAAGAAGAAGAAGAAAGAGAGAGAAGAAGAAAGAAGAAGGAAGAAGAAGAAGAGAGAGAGAGAAGAAGAGAGAGAAGAAGAAGAAGAGAAGAAGAGAGAGAGAAGAAGAGAAAGAAGAAGAAGAGAGAGAGAGAGAAGAAGAAGAAGAAGGAGAGAAGAAGAGAGAGAGAAGAGAGAAGAGGGGAAGAGAAGAGAAGAAGAGAAGAAAGAAGAAGAGAGAGAGAGAAGAAGAAGAAGAAGAGAGAAGAAGAAGAAGAAGAAGAGAGAGAGGAAGAGAGAAGAAGAAGAGAGAGAAGAAGAAGAAGAAGAAGAGAGAAAAGAGAAGAAGAGAGAGAGAAGAAGAAGAAGAGAGAAGAAGAAGAGAGAGAGAGAAGAAGAGAAAGAAGATGAGAAGAGAAAAAGAGAGAGAAGAAGAGAAGAAGAGAGAGAAGAAGAAGAGAAGAAGAAGAAGAGAGAGAGAAGAAAGAGAGAGAGAGAGGAAGAAAAAGAGAGAGAAGAGAAGAAGAGAGAGAAGAGAGAGAAGAGAGAGTGAAGAAGAAGAAGAAGAAGATGAGAGAGAGAGAGAGAGAGAGAAGAAGAAGAGAAGAGAGTAGAGAAGAAGAAGAAGAAGAAGAAGAGAGAGAGAAGAAGAAGAGAAGAAGAAGAGAGAGAAGAAGAAGAAGAAGAAGAGAGAGAGAAGAAGAAGAAGAGAAGAAGAGAGAGAAAAAAGAGAGAGAAGGAAGAGAGAAGAAGAAGAGAAGAAGAAGAGAGAGAGAAGAAGAGAGAGAGAAGAGAAGGAAGAGAGAAGAAGAGAGAAAAAGAGAGAAAAGAAGAGAAGAGAAGAAGAGAGAGAAAGAAGAGGAAGAAGAGAGAGAGAGAGAAGAGAAGAAGAGAGAGAGAAGAAGAAGAGAAAGAGAGAGAGAAGAAGAAGAAGAAGAAGGAAGAGAGAAGAAGAGAGAGAAGAAGAAGAGAGAAGAAGAAGAAGAGAGAGAGAAAAGAAGAGAAGAAGAGAAGAAGAAGAAGAAGAAGAAGAGAGAAGAGAAGAAGAGAAGAGAGAGAAGAAGAAGAAGAAGAGAGAAGAAGAGAGAGAAAGAAGAAGAAGAGAGAAGAAGAGAGGAAGAAGAAGAAGAGAGGAGAAGAAAGAAGAAAGAAGAGTAAAGAGAGAGAAAAAGAGAAGAAGAGAGAAGAGAAGATGAAGAGAGAAAGAAGAAGAAGAGAGAGAGAGAAGAAGAGAGAAAGAGAGAAGAAGAGAAGAGAGAGGAGAGAAGAAAAGAAGAAGAGAGGAAAGAAGAGAAGAAGAAGAAGAAAAGAGAAGAAAGAAGAAGAGAGTAGAGAAGAAGAAGAGAGAAGAAGAAGAAGAAGAAGAGAGAGAGAGAAGAAGAAGAAGGAAGAGAGAAGAGAGAGAGAGAGAGAAGAGAGAGAAGAAGAGAAGAAGAGAAGAGAGAGAAGAAAGAAGAGAAGAGAGAGAGAAGAAGAAGAGAGAGAGAAGAAGAGAGAGAGAGAGAGGAAAAAGAAGAAGAAGAAGAAGAAGAGAGAAGAAGAAAGAAGAAGAAGAGAGAGATAAGAAGATGAAGAGAAGAGAGAGAGAAGAGAAAAAGAGCGAAGAAGAGAAGAAGAAGAAGAGAGAGAAGAAAAGAAGAAGAGAGAGAAGAAGAAGAAGAAGAGAAGAAGAAGAGAGGAAGAAGAAGAGAGAAGAAGAAGAAGAAGAGAGAAGAAGAAGAAGAGAAGAGATGAAGAAGAGAAGAAGAAGAAGAAGAAGAGAGAAGAAGAGAAGAGAGAGAAGAAGAGAAGAAGAAGAGGAGAGAGAGAAGAGAGAGAGAAGAAGAAGAAGAGAGAAGAGAAGAGAGAGAGAGAAGAAGAAGAATGAAGGGAAGAGAGAGAAGAGAAGAAGAGATAGAGAAGAGAGAGAAGAGAGAACGAAGAAGAGAGAAGAAGAAGAGAGAAGAGAGAGAAGAAGAAGAAGAGAGAGAGAAGAAGAAGAGAGAGAAGAGAGAAGAGAGAGAGAAGAAGAAGAGAGAGAGAAGAGAAGAAGAGGAAAGAGGAGAAGAAGAAGAGAGAGAGAAGAGAGAGAGAGAAGAAGAAGAAGAGAAGAAAGAAGAGAGAAGAAGAAGAGAAGAGAGAAGAAGAAAGAGAAGAAGAAGAAGAGAAGAAGAAGAGGAAGAAGAAGAAGAAAGAAGAAGAAGAAAGAGAGAGAGAGAGAGAAGAATGAAAAAGAGAGAGAAGAAGAGAGAGATGAAGAAAGAAAAAAGAGAGAGAAGAGAGAGAGAAGAAGAAGAAGAAGAGAGAGAAGAGAAGAAGAAGAGAGAGAAGAAAGAAGAAGAGAGAAGAGAAGAAGAAGAAGAAGAAGAGAAGAAGAAGAAGAGAGAAGAGAGAGAGAAGAAGAGAGAAGAAGAAGAGAAGAAGAAGAAGAAGAGAGAAGAAGAGGAAGAAGAAAGAAGAGGAAGAAGAAGAGAGGAAGAAGAAGAGAAGAGAAGAGAAGAGAAAGAAGAAGAAAGAAGAAGAAGAAGAAGAGAAGAAGAGAAGAGAAGAGAGAAGAAGAGAGAGAGAAGAAGAGAAGAGAAGAGAAGAGAAGAAGAGAAGAAGGGAGAAGAAGGAGAAGAAGAAAGAGAGAGAAGAAGAAGAAGAAGAGAGAGAGAGAAGAGAAGAAGAGAGAAGAAGAAGAAGAGAGAGAAGAGAAGAAGAGAGAAGAAGAAAAGGGAGAAGAAGAAGAAGAAAGAAGAGAGAGAAGAAAGAAGAAGAAGAAGAGAAAGAGAAGAGAGAGAGAAGAAGAAGAGAGAAGAAGAAGAAGAAGAGAGAGAGAAGAAGAAGAGAGAGAAGAAGAAGAAGAAGAAAAGAGAGAAGAAGAAGAAAAGAGAAAAGAAGAAGAAGAAAGAGAGAGAAGAAGAAGAGAAGAAGAAGAGAGAGAGAAGAAGAAGAAGAGAGAAGAAGAGAGACAGAAGAAGAGAAGAAGAAGAAGAAGAAGAGAAGAAGAGAGAGAAGAAGAAGAAGAAGAAGAAGAGAGGAAGAAGAAGAAGAGAGAGAAGAAGAAGAGAGAGAGAGAAGAAGAAGAAGAAGAAGAAGAGAGAAGAGAGAAGAAGAGAGAAGAGAGAGAGAAGAAGAAGAAGAAGAGAAAAAGAGAAGAGAAGAAAAAGAGAGTGAAGAGAAGAAGAAGAAGAAGAAGAAGAGAGAAGAAGAAGAAGAAAGAAAGAGAGAGAAGAAAGAAGAAGAAGAAGAAGAGAAGAAGAGAAGAAGAAGAAGAAGAGAAGAAGAAGAAGAAGAAAAAGGAAAAAGAAGAGAAGAGAAGAAGAAGAGAAGAAGAAGAGAAGAGAAAAGAAAAAGAAGAGAAGAAGAGAGAAGAAGAGAAGAAGAAGAAGAAGAGAGAGAGAAGAAGAGAAGAAGAAGAAGAAGAGAAAAAGAAAGAAGAAGAGAGAAGAGAGAGAGAAGAAGAGAAGAAGAAGAAGAAGAAGAGAGAGAAAAGAAGAGAGAAGAAGAAGAAGAGAGAAGAGAAGAAGAGAGAAGAAGAAGAAGAGAGAGAAGAAGAGAGAGAAAGAGAAAGAAGAAGAAGAAGAAGAAGAGAGAGAAGAAAGAAGAGAAAGAGAGAAGAGAAGAAGAGAGAGATAGAAGAAGAAAGAAGAAGAAGAAGAGATAGAAGAGAGAGAAGGAGAAGAAGAAGAAGAAGAGAAGAAGAGAAGAAGAGAGAGAAGAAGAGAGAGAGAAGAGAGAAGAAGAGAAGAGAAGAAGAAGAAGAAGAAGAAGAAGAAGAAAGAGAGAAGAAGAAGAATGAGCGAGACAGAAGAGAAGAAGAAGAAGAAGAAGAGAGAGAGAAGAAGAAGAGAGAGAGAAGAAGAGAGAAGAAGAGAGAGAGAGAGAAGGAAGAGAGAGAGAGAAGAAGAAGAAAGAAGAAGAGAGAAGAGAGAAGAGAGAGAGAAGAAGAAGAAGAAGAGAGAGAGGAAGAAGAGAGAAAGAAGAAGAAGAAGAGAGAAGAAGAAGAGAAAGAGAAGAGAGAGAAGAAGAATGAAGAAGAGAGAGAAGAAGAAGAAGAGAGAGAAGAAGAAGAAGAAGAAGAGAGAAGAAAGATAGAAGGAAGAAGAAGAGAGAGAAGAGAAGAAGAAGAAGACAGAAGAAGAAGAAGAAGAAGAGAGAAGAGAAGAAGAAGAAGAGAGAGAAAGAAGAGACGAGAGAGAAGAAAGAAGAAGAAGAAGGAAGAGAAGAGAGAAGAAGAAGAAGAGAGAGAGAGAGAAGAAGAAGAAAAGAGAGAAGAAGAAGAAGAAAAGAGAAGAAGAAAGAAGAAGAAGAAGAGAGAAGAGAAGAAGAAGAAGAAAAGAGAGGAAGAGAGAGAAGAGAGAAGAGAGAGAAGAGAGAGAGAGAAGGAGAGAGAGAGAGAGGGAGAGAGGAGAGGGGAGAGGGGAGAGGGGAGAGGGAGGAGAGGGAAGAGGGAAGAGGGAAGAGGAAGAGGGAAGAGGGAAGAGGGAAGAGGGAAGAGGGAAGAGAGAAGAGAGATATACACAATTTTTTTTTTTTTTTTTTAACATTACATGCAGCATATTTTATATGCCGGCCACTGGAGTTCCATTTGGTGTTTTACTTGTTATACAATTATTGTAAAAGGTGGAATACTCCTTTAGAGCATGTACTGTAAGTTATTTAATTTTTTCTACCGTATTTATTTAACAAGCTGTGAGACGAGCATTGTGATTGTACTTATACCTTTCAAGATTTTACGGGTTTTTACCAGCACTTTACTGATTTTCATTCATGATTCCTTGGGTTACAAGTTGTACAGCAAAAGATCGTACACATGTGATTGTTTCTAGTGAACAACTCACTATCACGTTTACTTTTAAAAGATCTTGCCTGAGAGCATTGCATGTACTGTATGTGACAAAAAATGCTTTGCATGCAAAAAAGTTGCACTTCACTGTTTCTAGTTATTTAATAAAACATATAGTGTATATTCACTTGAGTTAGATTTGTTTTAATTGGGTTGATTTAACACAACTGTATGGGTACTATTTTTATTTAATAGTTTGGGGCCCCACTCTCAATCTCGCCCAGGGCCCCACTTGGTCTAAAACCGGCCCTGCATGGACCCTTATATTCATAATAATCCACATTATGCAACCCTATGTGCAGTCACCCCAAACATATAAAGAGCAACATACAGCATAAAATAGAGAGTTGTTTGCTGTGGAGTTGAGCCCTATGTGAGCAGTTTCTTACCTTCAATGAGCAGAAGTCTCTATTTTCAGATTTCAATATCTCTGTGGGTATCTGGCAGAAATATGGAATACTCTTTACTGCTAAGACCCTGCACACCACTCCCACTAAGTCACATGACCAAGACTCTATCTGTGTCCCTACAACACACTTTAGACAAATGTGTGTGTGAGCCTGCATTGTGGGGTATATATAATCTATTATAGAGCTGGGAAGGATCGCTCTAAGCAGTGAGCTGTTACAGTATTTGTAGGAAAATACCCAGTAGAAGCATCAAACACAGCACCAATACCTCCCATCAGTATCCCCCACAGTGCCATGTAACCCATGCCCTACACTCCCAGCTACACCAATACTATACAGGCACAAACTAGTATATCTGACTAAAAGCCCCAAAATATGAAGAACGGCCTATAGTTGAGTGTGGATATAAAATCTATGTGAGCAGAGCTAGAATAGAAATCACTGATCCATTGAAGTCATTCTGACCATAAATCACCATGATATCAAGGTGAGGAGTGTGTTACTGCTGGGAGGAAAGGGTTAACAGTGGAATATTAAGGTGCATTTCTGTGTGCTGTGTTACTAGTCAATGTAACAATTCAGTATGAGCTGCTCTTGGTGTCGGGGGAGGGAGATGCTCTCCTGAGCAAGATAGATGGGGAATGAACATGATATCTATATAGTGTAAGGCAGCGTTCACACGCTGCGTATTTGGCGCTTTTTTTTTACGCGCATATTTGCTCCAAAAATGCATGTGCGTCTGCGTTCCCAGCAAAATGAATGGACATTCACTTTGTGCCATTCAGACGTCGCGTAATTTTACGCAGTGTTTTTGGAGCAAAAAACGCACGCGTAAAAAGAATGAACATGTCAATTCTTTCCATTTTTTTACGCGCGTTTCTTCCATAGGCCCCATTATAAGCACTGGAAAAAACGCGCGTAAAAAAGCGCAATTGAAGTTCTTCTCTCGCACTTTTTTTAAGCGCGTTTTTCCCCTTAAAAAGACGCGCATAAAAAAAAACGCAATAAATACGCTGCGTGTGAACGCAGCCTTAGGGATATCCCTAATATATATATATATATTCCACATACTCCACTTTCGAGCGGCCGCAATTGCGGCCCACTTTTGCAAACTCGGGGGTCGCAAGAACGGACCGCAAATGCGGCCACAAAAACAGCGGCAGTGTGAATGAAGCGCAAATAGTAAATTTGGTAAGTCATTTAAGGGTACGTTCAGACGTGGTGGATTTTCCAGAAGGTTTTTGCACGGAAATACCACTGCGGCCACGCCCTCCATTATACCCTGTGTGAACTGCAAAAAGCAGCTCACACAGGACGCAAAAATTGCTGCCGCTGAAAGCAGGCCGCAGTGCGGCAATCTTCAACCGCATCTTGTCAATTTGCCGCTCGGATTTCTTGCGGAATACAAACGTAAATTGCTTATAGGTTAGAATTGAATCACAGTCAGAGACCGCTCTTGCAGCATCTTAGCAGCGTATTTTTTGGCGCTTTTGCCGCACATAAGAGCGCCAAAAAAGCACCTCAAAACCTGCAGAAAAGATGGAATTAATTTTGCCAATTGCAATAAAAAGCATGAAGTCTGTGACAGAATTACCTAACAGATGAGAATTATGGCTCGTCCACACATGCCGGATTTGTGGCGGCTGATCCGTAGTCGCCAGCAAAACCAGTACTGATGTCATTGGTCGGATTATTTTCGTCCGGAAATTGATCTGGACTGCCGTTATTCTCAACCGCATCATGTCAATTTGACGGACAGGATCCGTCTGATAATTTGACATGCTAAAATGGCAGAAACCGTGGCTAATTATCAGCCGCGGCTTCTTGCGGGAATTGGCGGTGGTAAGGAACTACCACTGCTATTCCACCCTATTACTGCCATATATACGCCAACCAATTGGTATATATACTCCGGAATACCGCTGCATTTAGCGGCCAAAGTCCGTACGGAATCTGTACAGATTCCATACGGATTCCAGACGCCATACACCCGCAGCGTGTGGACGTACCCTTAGACTTAACTCAGATTTAGGGTCCGCTTAAGAGGTCCCCTTATCCTTTATATATTACACATAGATCATGTTTATTCACCAACTATTTAATCGCTTAGGAAAGTTACTGGAAAGCTGGGTGTGTGGGATATATCTCCATTACACTGTATACTGTACATTTATCATGTCCATTCCCCATCTCTATTGCATAGGAAAGTTACTGGAAAGCTGGGTGTGTGGGATATATCTCCATTACACTGTATACTGTACATATATCATGTTCATTCCCCATCTCTCTTGCTCAGTACAGTTACTGGAAAGCTGGGTATGTGGGATATATCTCTATTACACTGTATACTGTACATATATCATGTTCATTCCCCATCTCTCTTGCTCAGGAAAGCTGGGTGTGTGGGATATATCTCCATTACACTGTATACTGTACATTTATCATGTTCATTCCCCATCTCTCTTGCATAGGAAAGTTACTGGAAAGCTGGGTATGTGGGATATATTCATTACACTGTATACTGTACATTTATCATGTTCATTCCCCATCTCTCTTGCTCAGTACAGTTACTGGAAAGTTGGGTATGTGGGATATATCTCTATTACACTGTATACTGTACATATATCATGTTCATTCCCCATCTCTCTTGCTCAGGAAAGTTACTGGAAAGCTGGGTATGTGGGATATACTGTATCCATTACACTGTATACTGTACATTTATCATGTTCATTCCCCATCTCTCTTGCTCAGTACAGTTACTGGAAAGCTGGGTATGTGGGATATCTATCCCTCATCATCCACATTACGAACCTTGTGTACACTTACATTCATAATCCACATTATGCAACCCTATGTGCAGTCACCCCAAACATATAGAGAGCAACATACAGCATAAAATAGAGTTGTTTGCTATGGAGTTGAGCCCTATGTGAGCAGTTTCTTACTTCAATGAGCAGAAGTCTCTTTTTTCAGATTTCAATATCTCTGTGGGTATCTGGCAGAAATATGGAATACTCTTTACTGCTAAGACCCTGTACACCACTCCCACTAAGTCACATGACCAAGACTGTATCTGTGTCCCTACAACACACTTTAAACAAATTTGTGTGAGAGCCTGCAGTACCTCGGTTTGCCAGAGGTGGAATCTTGAGGCTTTTCTGAAGTGTGTATCAGCTTGCAGTACCACAAAGGCACCAGAGAGGGAGTATACACACATTGAGCAATTGAGCACACACACTCATACACACTGTCTCTTATATATGTGTATAAAGGGGACACTTGAGATTTTGATGCTAGGTGTATAAACAAGGTCTTCTCCATTGATTAGCATTGCCAGCTTCGTGGGGACCTCATTTTTGGTCCCCACGAAGACAGAGGTCCCCACACTGTTGGTGTGTATATACACATACACACTCACATATACACACAAATACACTCACTATTATACACATACACACTCACATATACACACAAATACACTCACTATTATACACATACACACTATTATACACACACATACACACTATTATACACATACACACTATTATACACACAAATACACTCACTATTATACACATACACACTATTATACACATACACACTATTATACACACAAATACACTCACTATTATACACATACCACTATTATACACACAAATACACTCACTATTATACACATACACACTATTATACACACAAATACACTCACTATTATACACATACACTATTATACCAACATTATACACATACACACTATTATACACACAAATACACTCACTATTATACACATACACACTATTATACACACAAATACACTCACTATTATACACATACACACTATTATACACACAAATACACTCACTATTATACACATACACACTATTATACACATACACACTATTATACACATACACACTATTATACACACAAATACACTCACTATTATACACATACACACTATTATACACATACACACTATTATACACACAAATACACTCACTATTATACACATACACACTATTATACACATACACACTATTATACACACAAATACACTCACTATTATACACATACACACTATTATACACATACACACTATTATACACACAAATACACTCACTATTATACACTACACTCACTATTATACACATACACACTATTATACACACACACTATTATACACACAAATACACTCACTATTATACACATACACTCACTATTATACACATACACACTATTATACACATACACTCACTATTATACACATACACACTATTATACACATACACACTATTATACACAAATACACTCACTATTATACACATACACTCACTATTATACACATACACACTATTATACACATACACACTATTATACACACAAATACACTCACTATTATAAACATACACACTATTATACACATACACACTATTATACACATACACTCACTATTATACACATACACACTATTATACACATACACACTATTATACACAAATACACTCACTATTATACACATACTCTCACTATTATACACATACACACTATTATACACATACACACTATTATACACACAAATACACTCACTATTATACACATACACACTATTATACACATACACTCACTATTATACACATACACACTATTATACACATAAATACTATTATACACACAAATACACTCACTATTATACACATACACACTATTATACACATACACACTATTATACACACAAATACACTCACTATTATACACATACACTCACTATTATACACATACACACTATTATACACATACACACTATTATACACACAAATACACTCACTATTATAAACATACTCACTATTATACACATACACACTATTATACACATACACACTATTATACACATACACACTATTATACACACAAATACACTCACTATTATACACATACACTCACTATTATACACATACACACTATTATACACACAAATACACTCACTATTATACACATACACACTATTATACACACAAATACACTCACTATTATACACATACACACTATTATACACATACACACTCACTCACATATACACTCACACATACTCACACTCTCTCTCTAACACTCACTCATACACACCTGATGCACCGGGCCATTATACATGCAGCCGCCGCGGTACCGCTTTACTGTGACTACTGTGACAGGTACTGCCGGCTCAGCTCAAACAAGCGCCTTCGCGCATGTACATTCACGGAAGCAGGCGGCCGGCGGACCAATCAGAAGCCTTCTGTGACGTCACAGGCGGCTTCTGATTGGTCCACCGGCCGCCTGCTTTCATGAATGTACAGGCGCGAAGGCGCTTGTGTGAGCTGAGCCGGCGGTACCTGTCACAGTAGTCACAGTAAAGCGGTACCGCGGCGGCTGCATGTATAATGGCCCGGGGCATGCATTTTTCTTTCATGGTGCCCCGGGCGGCACTGGGGAGCGTGGCGGGCCGCTTGCGGCCCGGGGGCCGCGAGTTTGAGACCCCTGCTCTATGCCTTATTAATGCCTGCCAATAAACACAAAGAACCAAAACCTGAACTGGAACTGAAATGTAGCTATGCAGTAGTTGCATGTTCACACGGGTCTCAAAATAGCAAACACAACAAGAAAAAATATGAGCAAATACCCTAAAATAAATGAATAAATAAAATGCACAGTGCATAAAAGTAAAAGTAGGGTTCTTGGTGGCATTGTATTTAAAAATGCATAAGCCATCCCACTTCATCAAGGTGACCCCATCGGGATGGTCCCTATCTATCTATCTATCTATCTATCTATCTATCTATCTATCTATCTACCTATCTATCTAGAAAAACTGGGTCAGGGAGCAGCATAAACAGCTGAAAAGCAGGTGCAGGCAAATCAAACCTTATCTTTAAAAGTTGTAGACAAATCCAGGTCTGGAGAAAGACTTTCAGCACTCCAAGTTCTCAATGTGAAAAGAATGCAATGTTTTTGTGCCTGTCCTAATAAAGAAAGTTCTTTTCACATTGAGAACTTGGAGTGCTGAAAGTCTTTCTCCAGACTGTGCGTGCTGTGCAGTTTTTTTCTCTTTTGTATCGTGTGGAGTGGCTGGCTCCATTACTGCAATGTGCACCCTCGTTGCAAACAGGTGATCTAGGGTCTAGATGGTGTCCGCCCACTTAGTAGTGGGGTAGGGTGGACAAGGAGGGCTTGGGTGTCAGCGATAGGACTCGTCGGACTGAAGTCACTTTGTCGCAGTCGACGAGCAAGCAGACATTGGCCAATGTGTGTACTAAGAACTTCAGATTTAAAAAAAATAGAATTTTGAGTTTTTTGAAAAAAACGTAAGTTTTTAAATTTTTTCTCATATATATATATATATATATATAGCTTGTCAGCATATGTACATCATTGGTAGCAGCTGAGTGCTGCAAGGTCTCTTTCTAGTATATTGATCCAGCATCCCTGCTGGCACCAGTTCACATTGTCTGTGAGTGCTGTGCAGTTTTTTTCTCTTTTGTATCGTGTGGGAGTGGCTGGCTCCATTACTGCAATGTGCACCCTCGTTGCAAACAGGTGATCTAGGGTCTAGATGGTGTCCGCCCACTTAGTAGTGGGGTAGGGTGGACAAGGAGGGCTTGGGTGTCAGCGATAGGACTCGTCGGACCTGAAGTCACTTTGTCGCAGTCGACGAGCAAGCAGACATTGGCCAATGTGTGTACTAAGAACTTCAGATTTAAAAAAAAATTAGAATTTTGAGTTTTTTGAAAAAAACGTAAGTTTTTAAATTTTTTCTCATATATATATATATATATATATAGCTTGTCAGCATATGTACATCATTGTAGCAGCTGAGTGCTGCAAGGTCTCTTTCTAGTATATTGATCCAGCATCCCTGCTGGCACCAGTTCACATTGTCTGTGAGTGCTGTGCAGTTTTTTCTCTTTTGTATCGTGTGGAGTGGCTGGCTCCATTACTGCAATGTGCACCTCGTTGCAAACAGGTGATCTAGGGTCTAGATGGTGTCGCCCACTTAGTAGTGGGGTAGGGTGGACAAGGAGGGCTTGGGTGTCAGCGATAGGACTCGTCGGACCTGAAGTCACTTTGTCGCAGTCGACAAGCAAGCAGACATTGGCCAATGTGTGTACTAAGAACTTCAGATTTAAAAAAAATTAGAATTTTGAGTTTTTGAAAAAAACGTAAGTTTTTAAATTTTTTCTCATATATATATATAGCTTGTCATCTATTTATCTATCCATCCAACCCATCTATCCTTCTATCCATCCATCCATTCATCTATCTATCCATCCCACCATCTA
>JARQOC010000006.1:57041210-57156210 GCA_033576535.1 Allobates femoralis | reverse complement strand
TTTCCAGTCGTCTAACCAGCGGTGTACCCACTGAGGGATCCAAGGCTCCCCAAAGCATCCAGAACGTACATCATGGATAGGGCATTGAAGCAGCCTCCCCGTACCCGACCTGGTATTCCTGGGCGACGCTGGCCATCAAGTTAGGTAGAATGGAGGAACACTGCGGATCTCTGAGGAACACTATCACTGCTGAGTCCACCCGGTCTACTACTCAACCACTGTATGCCATGTATTGCCTGCTGGTTACAGTAAAGACCCGTTATAGAGACTATCTGTGCCTGTGCTTCTTCATGAACTGTCCGTCCGCACAATAAGGTAACCGCAGCTGCCGCACAACATCTTGAGCAGCTCCAGCCTCCGGGGACCACCGCTCAGCCTGTGGGGAGCGTAACATCTAGCTGCTGTCCATCCCCCGGAGGTTCCGCAGCGTCGGTAGTCCTTACCGAATCTACTCATAGGTGGCGTCACGAATAAAACAAATTAAACCCCTTTTAATCTGTTCCACAAGGACGTCTTCAAACACTTTTGATCTGCACTACACCGGGCCCCACTACCGGCAGGCGCGGTCCACCCGTGACAAGGAAGGAGAAGAATCGCCTGTCTAAACCGGAGTCAGCCGGCCGCGGTGAGTCAGAAGCCTCCTACTTCACGTCACTATAATGTGGCTGTTTCTAATTGGCTTAAATTGTTTATATATATTCGAACTTGTAACTTTCTGGTCATTCTGTTAATGTATCCCTGATGAAGAGGTCGGGACGACCTTGAAACGCATAGGAATAAAGATCACCGTTTTATAGTACAAAGGACGTCTGTCATTATATGCAGCAGCGCGGATCGAATTATCTTTGTCCTGTTGGGTATTAAATGACCATCCATGAGGTGGCGGATCCTGCGACATGCTAAAACTGGTTGTAGGTCACACAACCGATCCAGGTGAGCAGTTCATATACTGCGTACAATTTATTGCATAAACAGATTAGACCCATTGCGCCCTTGTCTACCCCCCTTTTCACAGTCCTTTATATTGACCACATGTGTCGCCCGTGCAACTGGGCAGCCACAGAGTGAACTGCAGCTGGACAAGGTAAGGCGGTCAACTCACACCACACCCACAGACAGGTCCGACCCTCTATGTCAGGCAAGGGGTGGCGGGAGCAGGACAAGGTGTGGGTGGAGAGTAGGACAGAAGCCGGGAAAGGGGAAAGAAAGTTAGTTTAGTTCAACTTCAAGTTGGAGACAGACGTGAGCAGACGTGGTGGTTGAGAGAAAGAAACTGACCAGAGCAGCGGGCCCGGCAGCTTAACCACTAATGGCTGGCCGGGGACCCAAGTACAAACTGGGAAGAGGCTGAAGGAGCCAGGTGAGCCCGATCTAAGCTGGGTCACTGGTGGCAAAGCCAGGACAGCCGGAGAGCCAGCTCTGTAGATGTGGCAGGGAGCAAACCACTAGACATTCTGGCGGGGTGCGGAGACTCTATGACCCGCAACCTTACTACCACTATGTAGTAGGACAAAGCCATCGGATTAGGGCTAGTGACCCCGAGGGGGAAGACTTCACTGTAGAGCCCGTGACGGCCGGACCGAACCCGTAGGTGAGGAACAGAAAAGAGAGGGCCTGAAAGTTACACTGAGGTGAACGATGCAGAGGAGCCGTCTATGCTGCAGTGAGAACCTGAGCCTAGAGCAAGGTGAAAAGCGGTGTAAAAGTACTGTTTGTGAACTGTAGGGTTGGCTTGGAAGCAGAAGTAAAGTATCCGGTCAGCTCAAAACATGTGTGAGACTGTTATTCTGTGAACCGCGGCAGGACCTCCCGCCTGCAGAGCCATATACTGACGTTTCCAAGGTGCTGGCTGGAGTGGCTGCTGAGGACAAAATAAGTACAGTGTCCAGAGCACACACCATTCCCCCCTTCTCACATGCTGCAATGGGACACCAGCCCTAGCTGTGGAGGGCTCGCCATCTAAGCTGCCCCTATCACCGTCCCCGGCAGGAATACGGCAGCGGTGATTCCCCATTGATCACAAACCATGGGTGGTGTCACGAACATTCTCATAGACTTCATTAATTCCTTTTAATTGCCGCACCTAGGACAATGGGATCGAGCTACGGCACCCTGACATCCCAGAGACAGCTGAACAGACCGGTCTCGAGTACCCAGGTCTTTGGGGGTGCGACACACACATGTAAATTAGATAACCTATATTTTTTCTAACCTACACAAGTCCATTGTTCATAATCTCTCATTATAGGAGAAGCCTCCTATATTGTATAATAATACAGTCACTACACTTTAAACTGACTCTTCTAGATGTTGACTTTCAAGTGATTTACAGAGGGGTAACTTCACATTCTCCTTGACTTCGACCCAGATATCCCTATGTTTCTAGCTCTGTTTTTGTTATTAATTTTCTCGGGTTGAATTTGCCTAGTTTTTGCTTATTCTTGACTTGCTCCACTGGTAAGCAGCTATTCTGCATAAGTAACCCAGCGGTGCCTGCACAAAGACCAGACGTCTACATAGTAGAGCATTGCTGGCATGTACTAACCTTTTCACTAACCCCATTACAAGTGAAGGGAGAGAACAGAGGGATGTCTTATTTCAGCAATCCTCGGCGGCTCTCCTGACCTGAGAGTGACAGCATGTATTTCTATGTCACTGATTGCTGTAAGACATCCCCCGAAAATAAGCCCTAGCGCATTGTTCGGATCAATAAAGTAATATAAGACTTGTCTCATTTTTTCGGGGCAACACAATATGTCAGTAGATAATCCCTTACCTCTTGAACAGCATATGTCATGGCCGTGTTTTCATCTTTTAATTCCTTTATTGTCTTTTGCAATTCTTGAATTGCAGCTTTGTTTTGTTTTGCCTGGAAAAAGAAAAGAAAATGAAAATCACCCACATATCATTCATATTCTTAATGTACCATTATGGTCTCGACTTTGGTGTTTGACTACTCAAAAATGGCTGTCTAGTGTCTTATTATTTGGCCTTGTCAATATTTCAGCTTGCCAATCTGCGCCTTTGTTCATAGCTGACAGTTTGTTACAATGAGATCCCCAGTGTTACTGTCTCTTCTAGCACACATCAAAGATTCATCAAATCATTTGTCTGTAACTACGAACAAATAACGAATAAGAATAAATGAAATATCTAGAAGTAGAAACTTAAAAAGGGTTGTACATTTCTTAAGGTGTAGTCTGTCCAGGTAACAGTATGCAGGTCCGGTGATTGCTTCCCATCACCTGCAATCACATGGCGGGGGCTTTGGATCACGCTGTCAGTCACTGACAGTGCAATCCTAAGGGTTAACAGCGCAGAGCTGATCACGGTTCTGATTGGCGCTGTTAGATACACATCTCAGCTGATGAGATCAGCTGAAATGTGGGGAGAAGATGTGAGCTCACATCAAAGTGAGGGAGGCGACCTATGACGTACATGTACGTTATAGGTCATGAAGGGGTTAATATCAAAAAGCATTTGCAATGCACCTACCCGCCCAGCTAGGTTGACAGTCGTGTGTCTGGCCTATCTAACAATCCACTCGACCGACACTTAGAACTGGTCAGCTGATCAATTATCAGCTTTATATGGCAGCCAGTTTGTGAACTGTAGGGTTGGCTTGGAAGCAGAAGTAAAGTATCCGCTCAGCTCCAAACATGCGTGAGACTGTTATTCTGTGAACCGCGGCAGGGCCTCCCGCCTGCAGAGTCATATACTGACGTTTCCAAGGTGCTGGCTGGAGTGGCTGCTGAGGACAAAATAAGTACAGTGTCCAGAGCACACACCATTCCCCCCTTCTCACACCTGCAATGGGACACCAGTCCTAGCCGTGGAGGGCTCGCCATCTAAGCTGCCCCTATCACTGTCCACGGCAGGAATACGGCAGCAGTGGTTCCCCATTGATCACAAACCACGGGTTGCGTCACGAACATTATTATAGACCTCATTAATCCCTTTTAATTGCCGCACCTAGGACAATGGAATCGAGCTACGGCACCCTGACATCCCAGAGACAGCTCAACAGACCGGTCTCGAGTACCCCGGTCCTAGGGGATGCGACACACGCATGCAAATTAGATAACCTATATTTTTTCTAACCTACACAAATCCATCGTTCATAATCTCTCATTATAGGAGAGGCCTTCTATATTGTATAATAATACAGTCGCTACACTTTAAACTGACTCTTCTAGATGTGGCCTTACATGTGATTTACAGAGGGGTAACATCACATTCTCCTTGACTTCGACCCAGATATCCCTATATTTCTAGCTCTGTTTTTGTTATTCATTTTCTTGGGTTGAATTTGCCTAGTTTTTGTTTATTCTTGACTTGCTCCACCGGTCAGCAGCTATTCTGCATAAGCAACCTGACGGTGTCTGCAGCAAAGACCAGACGCCTACATAGAGCGTTGCTGGCTTGTACTAACCTTTTCACTAACACCATTACAAGTGAAGGGAGGAGAACAGAGGGATGTCTTATTTCAGCAATCCTCGGCGGCTCTCCTGACCTGAGAGTGACAGCATGTATTTCTATGTCACTGATTGCTGTAAGACATCCCCCGAAAATAAGCCCTAGCGCATTGTTCGGACCAATAAAGTAATGTAAGACTTGTCTCATTTTTTCGGGGCAACACAATATGTCAGTAGATAATCCCTTACCTCTTGAACAGCATCTTTCAGAGTTGTGTTTTCATCTTTTAATTCCTTTATTGTCTTTTGCAATTCTTGAATTGCAGCTTTGTTTTGTTTTGCCTGTAAAAAAAAAGAAAATGAAAATCACCCACATATCATTCATATTCTTAATGTACCATTATGGTCTCGACTTTGGTGTTTGACTACTCAAAAATGGCTGTCTAGTGTCTTATTATTTGGGCTTGTCAATATTTCAGCTTGCCAATCTGCGCCTTTGTTCATAGCTGACAGTTGGTTACTATGAGATCCCCAGTGTTACTGTCTCTTCTAGCACGCATCAAAGATTCATCAAATCATTTGTCTGTAACTATGAACAAATAACGAATAAGAATAAATGAAATATCTAGAAGTAGAAACTTAAAAAGGGTTGTACATTGCTTGGACAGTGTGAACAGACACAATGGCAGGTTTTATAATAGGTAGAGTAGGCACCATCCTGAAGTGGGTACACCTTGATGTGGTGGGATGGCTTTGTACCTATTTGCAAAAAGGTATGTACTAAGTACCCTGTCTTTTTATAGCAGTTGCTTTTTATTTATTTATTGCAGGGTGTTTTTACATGTTTTGTGTATATACCTTTTTTCTTAAGGTGTAGTCTGTCCAGGTAACAGTATGCAGGTCCGGTGATTGCTTCACATCACCTGCAATCACATGGCGGGAGCTTTGGATCGCGCTGTCAGTCACTGACAGTGCAATCCTAAGGGTTAACAGCGCAGAGCTGATCACGGTTCTGATGGGGCGCTGTTAGATACACATCTCAGCTGATGAGATCAGCTGAAATGTGGGGAGAAGATGTGAGCTCACAGCATGAACTCACATCAAAGTGAGGGAGGCGACCTATGACGTACATGTACGTTATAGGTCGTGAAGGGGTTAATATTAAAAAGCATGTGCAATGCACCTACCCGCCCAGCTAGGTTGACAGTCGTGTGTCTGGCCTATCTAACAATCAACTCGACCGATACTTAGAATTGGTCAGCTGATAAATTATCAGCTTTATATGGCAGCCAGTTTGTGAACTGTAGGGTTGGCTTGGAAGCAGAAGTAAAGTATCCGGTCAGCTCAAAATATGTGTGAGACTGTTATTCTGTGAACCGCGGCAGGGCCTCCCGCCTGCAGAGCCATATACTGACGTTTCCAAGGTGCTGGCTGGAGTGGCTGCTGAGGACAAAATAAGTACAGTGTCCAGAGCACACACACCATTCCCCCCCTTCTCACACCTGCAATGGGACACCAGTCCTAGCCATGGAGGCTCTCATTACAGGAGAAGCCTCCTATATTGTATAATAATACAGTCGGTACACTTTAAACTGACTCTTCTAGATGTTGCCTTACAAGTGATTTACAGAGGGGTAACATCACATTCTCCTTGACTTCGACCCAGATATCCCTATGTTTCTAGCTCTGTTTTTTGTTATTCATTTTCTTGGGTTGAATTTGCCTAGTTTTTGTTTATTCTTGACTTGCTCCACCGGTCAGCAGCTATTCTGCATAAGCAACCTGACGGTGTCTGCAGCAAAGACCAGATGTCTACATAGAGCATTGCTGGCATGTACTAACCTTTTCACTAACCCCATTACAAGTGAAGGGAGAGAACAGAGGGATGTCTTATTTCAGCAATCCTCGGCGGCTCTCCTGACCTGAGAGTGACAGCATGTATTTCTATGTCACTGATTGCTGTAAGACATCCCCCGAAAATAAGCCCTAGCGCATTGTTCGGATCAATAAAGTAATGTAAGACTTGTCTCATTTTTTCGGGGCAACACAATATGTCACTAGATAATCCCTTACCTCTTGAACGCCATCTTTCATGGCCGTGATTTCATCTTTTAATTCATTTATTGTCTTTTGCAATTCTTGAATGTGATCAGCTTCGTTTTGTTTTGCCTGTAAAAAAAAAAGAAAATGAAAATCACCCACAAAGCATTCATATTCTTAATGTACCATTATGGTCTCGACTTTGGTGTTTGACTACTCAAAAATGGCTGTCTAGTGTCTTATTATTTGGGCTTGTCAATATTTCAGCTTGCCAATCTGCGCCTTTGTTCATAGCTGACAGTTTGTTACTATGGGATCCCCAGTGTTACTGTCTCTTCTAGCACGCATCAAAGATTCATCACATCAATTGTCTGTAACTATGAACAAATAACGAATAAGAATAAATGAAATATCTAGAAGAAGAAACTTAAAAAGGTTTGTACACTGCTTGGACAGTGTGAACAGACACAATGGCAGGTTTTATAATAGGTAGAGTAGGGACCATCCTGAAGTGGGTACACCTTGATGTGGTGGGATGGCTTTGTACCTATATGCAAAAAGGTATGTAGTACCCTGTCTTTTTATAGCAGTTGCTTTTTATTTATTTATTGCAGGGTGTTTTTACATGTTTTGTGCATATACTTTTTTTCTTAAGGTGTAGTCTGTCCAGGTAACAGTATGCAGGTCCGGTGATTGCTTCACATCACCTGCAATTACATGGCGGGAGCTTTGGATCGCGCTGTCAGTCACTGACAGTGCAATCCTAAGGGTTAACAGCGCAGAGCTGATCACGGTTCTGATTGGCGCTGTTAGATACACATCTCAGCTGATGAGATCAGCTGAAATGTGGGGAGAAGATATGAGCTCACATCAAAGTGAGGGAGGCGACCTATGACGTACATGTACGTTATAGGTCGTGAAGGGGTTAATATTAAAAAGCATGTGCAATGCACCTACCCGCCAAGCTAGGTTGACAGTCGTGTGTCTGGCCTATCTAACAATCAACTCGACCGATACTTAAGGGCCTGTCACACGTGTCAATGTCGCCCGCGATATCGCTCATGCGTCACAAATTATTAATCGCCTGAGCGATGTGGAATTATCGCAGTTAAGATGTCACACGCGTCAATATGACCCAGCGATGCGGTGATGTCGCCATCTTGCGAGCGATTTTATTTAGTCGCTTGTACGTTGTCAAAATAGAAAATACGTCGCTGAGTTTAGTGTCACACGCAGCGATGCACAAGGTCTACTGAGCGATGAGCGACAGGTTTTACATCTGGCAGTGAAACCTGCGATCGGCGATCAGCGACATATCGCTGGTTGCATCGCTTGGTCACACGCTTCAATGTCGCTCCTGCATCACTTTTACGTCGCTTGAGCGACTGAAAATCCGTGACGCATGAGCGACATTGACAGCGATATCGACGCGTGTGACACCCTTTAGAATTGGTCAGCTGATCAATTATCAGCTTTATATGGCAGCCAGTTTGTGAACTGTAGGGTTGGCTTGGAAGCAGAAGTAAAGTATCCGGTCAGCTCAAAACATGTGAGAGACGGTTATTCTGTGAACCGCGGCAGGGCCTCCCGCCTGCAGAGCCATATACTGACGATTCCAAGGTGCTGGCTGGAGTGGCTGCTGAGGACAAAATAAGTACCGTGTCCAGAGCACACACCATTCCCCCTTCTCACACCTGCAATGGGACACCAGTCCTAGCCGTGGAGGCTCTCATTATAGGAGAAGCCTCCTATATTGTATAATAATACAGTCGCTACTCTTTAAACTGACTCTTCTAGATGTGGCCTTACAAGTGATTTACCTAGGGGTAACATCACATTCTCCTTGACTTCGACCCAGATATCCCTATGTTTCTAGCTCTGTTTTTTGTTATTCATTTTCTTGGGTTGAATTTGCCTAGTTTTTGTTTATTCTTGACTTGCTCCACCGGTCAGCAGCTATTCTGCATAAGCAACCCGACGGTGTCTGCAGCAAAGACCAGACGTCTACATAGTAGAGCATTGCTGGCATGTACTAACCTTTTCACTAACCCCATTACAAGTGAAGGGAGAGAACAGAGGGATGTCTTATTTCAGCAATCCTCGGCGGCTCTCCTGACCTGAGAGTGACAGCATGTATTTCTATGTCACTGATTGCTGTAAGACATCCCCCGAAAATAAGCCCTAGCGCATTGTTCGGACCAATAAAGTAATGTAAGACTTGTCTCATTTTTTCGGGGCAACACAATATGTCACTAGATAATCCCTTACCTCTTGAACGGCATCTTTCATGGCCGTGATTTCATCTTTTAATTCCTTTATTGTCTTTTGCAATTCTTGAATGTGATCAGCTTCGTTTTGTTTTGCCTGTAAAAAAAAAGAAAATGAAAATCACCCACATATCATTCATATTCTTAATGTACCATTATGGTCTCGACTTTGGTGTTTGACTACTCAAAAATGGCTGTCTAGTGTCTTATTATTTGGCCTTGTCAATATTTCAGCTTGCCAATCTGCGCCTTTGTTCATAGCTGACAGTTGGTTACAATGAGATCCCCAGTGTTACTGTCTCTTCTAGCACGCATCAAAGATTCATCAAATCATTTGTCTGTAACTACGAACAAATAACGAATAAGAATAAATGAAATATCTAGAAGTAGAAACTTAAAAAGTGTTGTACATTGCTTGGACAGTGTGAACAGACACAATGGCAGATTTTATAATAGGTAGAGTAGGGACCATCCTGAAGTGGGTACACCTTGATGTGGTGGGATGGCTTTGTACCTATTTGCAAAAAGGTATGTAGTACCCTGTCTTTTTATAGCAGTTGCTTTTTATTTATTTATTGCAGGGTGTTTTTACATGTTTTGTGTATATACTTTTTTTCTTAAGGTGTAGTCTGTCCAGGTAACAGTATGCAGGTGCGGTGATTGCTTCACATCACCTGCAATTACATGGCGGGAGCTTTGGATCACGCTGCCAGTCACTGACAGTGCAATCCTAAGGGTTAACAGCGCAGAGCTGATCACGGTTCTGATCGGCGCTGTTAGATACACATCTCAGCTGATGAGATCAGCTGCAATGTGGGGAGAAGATGTGAGCTCACAGCATGAACTCACATCAAAGTGAGGGAGGCGACCTATGACGTACATGTACGTTATAGGTCGTGAAGGGGTTAATATTAAAAAGCATGTGCAATGCACCTACCTGCCCAGCTAGGTTGACAGTCATGTGTCTGGCCTATCTAACAATCAACTCGACCGACACTTAGAACTGGTCAGCTGATCAATTATCAGCTTTACTTGGCAGCCAATCAGATCACAATGCCTTTCTTAAATGGGTTTTTAACTATCTATTTATATAATCCGCAGTTGGGAATTCGGGCACTGTAGCCGAATCCCAAGATGCTTTGCGGGACTGCGAGTGATGACGCGCAGCGTCATCACGAGCCGCAGACCCGCACTACTGTAAAAAAAAAAAAAAAAAGTTAATGCTCACCTCTCCCCGAGCCCCCGCCGTCTCCTGCCGTCTTCCTCCAGGCTTCCGGTGGCTGCCGCAGGCTCCGAGTGTCTGCAGAGCTCTTTAACTGCAGTCAAGGACCTGTGGTGATGTCACAGTCACGTGACACCAGGTTACTCCATGGTAACCTGGTGTCACGTGACTCTGACATCACCACAGGTCCTGAACTGCAGTAGCAGACCTGTGCTGACACCGTCAGCCTGCCGGAGCCACCGGGAGCTACACACAGGAGTGATCCCAGGAGCTGACAATCTACACACAGGACTGATCCCAGGAGCTGACAGTCTACACACAGGAGTGATCCCTGATCCCAGGAGCTGACACTCTACACACAGGAGTGATCCCAGGAGCTGACAATCTACACACAGGAGTGATCCCAGGAGCTGACAGTCTACACACAGGAGTGATCCCAGGAGCTGACAGTCTACACAGGAGTGATCCCAGGAGCTGACAGTCTACACACAGGAGTGATCCCAGGAGCTGACAATCTACACACAGGAGTGATCCCAGGAGCTGACAGTCTACACACAGGAGTGATCCCAGGAGCTGACAATCTACACACAGGACTGATCCCAGGAGCTGACAGTCTACACACAGGAGTGATCCCTGATCCCAGGAGCTGACACTCTACACACAGGAGTGATCCCAGGAGCTGACAGTCTACACACAGGAGTGATCCCAGGAGCTGACAGTCTACACACAGGAGTGATCCCAGGAGCTGACAGTCTACACACAGGAGTGATCCAGGAGCTGACAGTCTACACACAGGGTGATCCCAGGAGCTGACAGTCTACACACAGGAGTGATCCCTGATCCCAGGAGCTGACAGTCTACACACAGGACTGATCCCAGGAGCTGACAGTCTACACACAGGAGTGATCCCTGATCCCAGGAGCTGACAGTCTACACACAGGAGTGATCCCAGGAGCTGACAGTCTACACACAGGAGTGATCCCAGGAGCTGACAGTCTACACACAGGAGTGATCCCAGGAGCTGACAGTCTACACACAGGAGTGATCCCAGGAGCTGACAGTCTACACACAGGAGTGATCCCAGGAGCTGACAGTCTACACACAGGAGTGATCCCAGGAGCTGACAGTCTACACACAGGAGTGATCCCAGGAGCTGACAGTCTACACACAGGAGTGATCCCAGGAGCTGACAGTCTACACACAGGAGTGATCCAGGAGCTGACAGTCTACACACAGGAGTGATCCCAGGAGCTGACAGTCTACACACAGGAGTGATCCCAGGAGCTGACAGTCTACACACAGGAGTGATCCCAGGAGCTGACAGTCTACACACAGGAGTGATCCCAGGAGCTGACAGTCATACACACAGGAGTGATCCCAGGAGCTGACAGTCTACACACAGGAGTGATCCCAGGAGCTGACAGTCTACACACAGGAGTGATCCCAGGAGCTGACAGTCTAACACACAGGATGATCCCTGATCCCAGGAGCTGACACTCTACACACAGGAGTGATCCCAGGAGCTGACAATCTACACACAGGAGTAATCCCAGGAGCTGACAGTCTACCCACAGGAGTGATCCCAGGAGCTGACAGTCTACACACAGGAGTGATCCCAGGAGCTGACAGTCTACACACAGGAGTGATCCCAGGAGCTGACAGTCTACACACAGGAGTGATCCCAGGAGCTGACAGTCTACACACAGGAGTGATCCCAGGAGCTGACAGTCTAAACACAGGAGTGATCCCAGGAGCTGACAATCTACACACAGGACTGATTCCAGGAGCTGACAGTCTACACACAGGACTGATCCCAGGAGCTGACAGTCTACACACAGGAGTGATCCTGATCCCAGGAGCTGACACTCTACACACAGGACTGATCCCAGGAGCTGACAGTCTACACACAGGACTGATCCCAGGAGCTGACAGTATCTACACACAGGAGTGATCCCTGATCCCAGGAGCTGACAGTCTACACACAGGACTGATCCCAGGAGCTGACAATCTACACACAGGAGTGATCCCAGGAGCTGACAGTCTACACACAGGAGTGATCCCAGAAGCTGACAATCTACACACAGGAGTGATCCCAGGAGCTGACACTCTTACACACAGGAGTGATCCCAGGAGCTGACAGTCTACACACAGGACTGATCCCAGGAGCTGACAGTCTACACACAGGAGTGATCCCAGGAGCTGACACTCTACACACAGGAGTGATCCCAGGAGCTGACACTCTACACACAGGAGTGATCCCAGGAGCTGACAATCTACACACAGGAGTGATCCCAGGAGCTGACAGTCTACACACAGGAGTGATCCCAGGAGCTGACAGTCTACACACAGGAGTGATCCCAGGAGCTGACAGTCTACACACAGGAGTGATCCCAGAGCTGACAGTCTACACACAGGAGTGATCCCAGGAGCTGACAGTCTACACACAGGAGTGATCCCAGGAGCTGACAGTCTACACACAGGAGTGATCCCAGGAGCTGACAATCTACACACAGGACTGATCCCAGGAGCTGACAGTCTAACACACAGGACTGATCCCAGGAGCTGACAGTCTACACACAGGAGTGATCCCTGATCCCAGGAGCTGACACTCTACACACAGGACTGATCCCAGGAGCTGACAGTCTACACACAGGACTGATCCCAGGAGCTGACAGTCTACACACAGGAGTGATCCCTGATACCAGGAGCTGACCAGTCTACACACAGGACTGATCCCAGGAGCTGACAGTCTACACACAGGAGTGATCCCTGATCCCAGGAGCTGACAGTCTACACACAGGAGTGATCCCAGGAGCTGACAGTCTACACACAAGGAGTGATCCCAGAAGCTGACAATCTACACACAGGAGTGATCCCAGGAGCTGACAGTCTACACACAGGAGTGATCCCAGGAGCTGACAATCTACACACAGGACTGATCCCAGGAGCTGACAGTCTACACACAGGAGTGATCCTGATCCCAGGAGCTGACACTCTACACACAGGAGTGATCCCAGGAGCTGACAGTCTACACACAGGACTGATCCCAGGAGCTGACACTCTACACACAGGAGTGATCCCAGGAGCTGACAGTCTACACACAGGACTGATCCCAGGAGCTGACAATCTACACACAGGACTGATCCCAGGAGCTGACAGTCTACACACAGGAGTGATCCCAGGAGCTGACAGTCTACAAACAGGAGTGATCCCAGGAGCTGACAGTCTACACACAGGAGTGATCCCAGGAGCTGACAGTCTACACACAGGAGTGATCCCAGGAGCTGACAGTCTACACACAGGAGTGATCCCAGGAGCTGACAGTCTACACACAGGAGTGATCCCAGGAGCTGACAGTCTACACACAGGAGTGATCCCAGGAGCTGACAGTCTACACACAGGGAGATGATACCAGAGCTGACAGTCTAACCACACAGGAGTGATCAGGAGCTGACAGCTACACACAGGAGTGATCAGGTCGTAAAGGATTACAACAGAGTGATCCCAGGAGCTGACAGTCTACACACAGGAGTGATCCAGTAGCTGTCTCTCAAACAACACGTCGACCCACTGTCAGTCTACTCAATTATCAGCTTTACTGGCAGCCAATCAGATCACAATGCCTTTCTAAATGGGTTTTAACTATCTATTTATATAATCCGCAGTTGGGAATTGGGCACTGTAGCCGAATCCCAAGATGCTTTGCGGACTGGAGTGATGACGCGCAGCGTCATCACAGCCGCAGGACCCGCACTACTGTAAAAAAAAAAAAAAAAAGTTAATGCTCACCTCTCCCCGAGCCCCGCCGTCTCCTGCCGTCTTCCTCCAGGCTTCCGGTGGCTGCCGCAGGCTCCGAGTGTCTGCAGAGCTCTTTAACTGAGTCAAGGACTGTGGTGATGTCACAGTCACGTGACACCAGGTTACTCCATGGTAACCTGGTGTCACGTGACTCTGACATCACCACAGGTCCTGAACTGCAGTAGCAGACCTGTGCTGACACCGTCAGCCTGCGGAGCCACCGGGAGCTACACACAGGAGTGATCCCAGGAGCTGACAATCTACACACAGGACTGATCCAGGAGCTGACAGTCTACACACAGGAGTGATCCTGATCCCAGGAGCTGACACTCTACACACAGGAGTGATCCAGGAGCTGACAATCTACACACAGGAGTGATCCCAGGAGCTGACAGTCTACACACAGGAGTGATCCCAGGAGCTGACAGTCTACACAGGAGTGATCCCAGGAGCTGACAGTCTACACACAGGAGTGATCCAGGAGCTGACAATCTACAACAGGAGTGATCCCAGGAGCTGACAGTCTACACACAGGAGTGATCCCAGGAGCTGACAATCTACACACAGGACTGATCCAGGAGCTGACAGTCTACACACAGGAGTGATCCTGATCCCAGGAGCTGACATCTACACACAGGAGTGATCCCAGGAGCTGACAGTCTACACACAGGAGTGATCCCAGGAGCTGACAGTCTACACACAGGAGTGATCCCAGGAGCTGACAGTCTACACACAGGAGTGATCCAGGAGCTGACAGTCTACACACAGGAGTGATCCAGGAGCTGACAGTCTACACACAGGAGTGATCCCTGATCAGGAGCTGACAGTCTACACACAGGACTGATCCCAGGAGCTGACAGTCTACACACAGGAGTGATCCCTGATCCCAGGAGCTGACAGTCTACACACAGGAGTGATCCCAGGAGCTGACAGTCTACACACAGGAGTGATCCCAGGAGCTGACAGTCTACACACAGGAGTGATCCCAGGAGCTGACAGTCTACACACAGGAGTGATCCCAGGAGCTGACAGTCTACACACAGGAGTGATCCCAGGAGCTGACAGTTACACACAGGAGTGATCCAGGAGCTGACAGTCTACACACAGGAGTGATCCCAGGAGCTGACAGTCTACACACAGGAGTGATCCCAGGAGCTGACAGTCTACACACAGGAGTGATCCCAGGAGCTGACAGTCTACACACAGGAGTGATCCCAGGAGTGACAGTCTACACACAGGAGTGATCCCAGGAGCTGACAGTCTACACACAGGAGTGATCCCAGGAGCTGACAGTCTACACACAGAGTGATCCCAGGAGCTGACAGTCTACACACAGGAGTGATCCCAGGAGCTGACAGTCTACACACAGGAGTGATCCCAGGAGCTGACAGTCTACACACAGGAGTGATCCCAGGAGCTGACAGTCTACACACAGGATGATCTGATCCAGAGCTGACACTCTACCACAGGAGTGATCCAGGAGCTGACACTACACACAGGAGTAATCCAGAGCTGACAGTCTACCCACAGGAGTGATCCCAGGAGCTGACAGTCTACACACAGGAGTGATCCCAGGAGCTGACGTCTACACACAGGAGTGATCCAGGAGCTGACATCTACACACAGGAGTGATCCCAGGCTGACAGTCTACACACAGGAGTGATCCCAGGAGCTGACAAGTCTAAACACAGGAGGATCCCAGATGACAATCTACACACAGGACTGATTCCAGGAGCTGACAGTCTACACACAGGACTGATCCAGGAGCTGACAGTCTACACACAGGAGTGATCCCTGATCCAGGAGCTGACACTCTACACAGGACTGATCCCAGGAGCTGACAGTCTACACACAGGATGATCCAGGAGCTGACAGTCTACACACAGGATGATCCTGATCCCAGAGCTGACAGTCTACACACAGGATGATCCCAGGAGCTGACAATCTACACACAGGAGTGATCCCAGGAGTGACAGTTACACACAGGAGTGATCCCAGAAGCTGACAATCTACACACAGGAGTGATCCAGGAGCTGACACTCTACACACAGGAGTGATCCCAGGAGTGACAGTCTACACACAGGACTGATCCAGGAGCTGACAGTCTACACACAGGAGTGATCCCAGGAGCTGACACTCTACACACAGGAGTGATCCCAGAGCTGACATCTACACACAGGAGTGATCCCAGAGCTGACAATCTACAACAGGAGTGATCCAGAGCTGACTCTACACACAGGAGTGATCCAGGAGTGACAGTCTACACACAGGATGATCCCAGGAGCTGACAGTCTACACACAGGAGTGATCCAAGAGCTGACAGTCTACACACAGGATGATCCCAGGAGCTGACAGTCTACACACAGGATGATCCAGGAGCTGACAGTCTACACACAGGAGTGATCCCAGGAGCTGACAATCTACACACAGGACTGATCCAGGAGCTGACAGTCTACACACAGGACTGATCCCAGGAGCTGACAGTCTACACACAGGAGTGATCCGACCAGGAGCTGACACTCTACACACAGGACTGATCCCAGGAGCTGACAGTTACACACAGGATGATCCCAGGAGCTGACAGTCTACACACAGGAGTGATCCCTGATCCGGAGCTGACAGTCTACACACAGGACTGATCCAGGAGCTGACAGTCTACACACAGGAGGATCCTGATCCCAGGAGCTGACAGTCTACACACAGGAGTGATCCAGGAGCTGACAGTCTACACACAGATGATCCCAGAGCTGACAATCTACACACAGGAGTGATCCAGGAGCTGACAGTTACACACAGGAGTGATCCAGGAGCTGACAATCTACACACAGACTGATCCCAGAGCTGACAGTCTACACACAGGAGTGATCTGACCAGGAGCTGACACTTACACACAGGAGTGATCCCAGGAGCTGACAGTCTACACACAGGATGATCCAGGAGCTGACACTCTACACACAGGAGTGATCCAGGAGCTGACAGTCTACACACAGGATGATCCCAGGAGCTGACAGTCTACACACAGGAGTGATCCCAGGAGCTGACAGTCTACACACAGGAGTGATCCCAGGAGCTGACAGTCTACACACAGGAGTGATCCCAGGAGCTGACAGTCTACACACAGGAGTGATCCCAGGAGCTGACAGTCTACACACAGGAGTGATCCCAGGAGCTGTCTCTCTACACTCTGTCCCTCTCATGTCTCTCTACACTCTGTCCCTCTCATGTCTCTCTACACTCTGTCCCTCTCATGTCTCTCTACACTCTCTGTAATGCGTGTATACTGTGTCTATACTGTGTGTATAATATGTGTAATCTCTGCATACTGTCTGTCTATACAATGTCTCATGTATGTATATACTGTGTGCTTCTCTCCTCACCCCTCCACTACTGAGCCGCTTCTCTCCTCACTCCTCCACCACTGACCCGCTTCTCTCCTCAACCCTACACCACTGACCCGCTTCTCCTCACCCCTCCACCACAGACCCCCATCTCTCCTCACCCCTCCACCACTGAGCCGCATCTCTCCTCACCCCTCCACCACTGAGCCGCATCTCTCCTCACCCCTCCACCACAGACACCCATCTCTCCTCACCCCTCCACCACTGAGCCGCATCTCTCCTCACCCCTCCACCACTGAGCCGCATCTCTCCTCACCCCTCCACCACAGAGCCGCATCTCTCCTCACCCCTGCACCACAGAGCCGCATCTCTCCTCACCCCTGCACCACAGAGCCGCATCTCTCCTCACCCCTGCACCACAGAGCCGCATCTCTCCTCACCCCTGCACCACAGAGCCGCATCTCTCCTCACCCCTCCACCACAGAGCCGCATCTCTCCTCACCCCTCCACCACAGAGCCGCCTCGATACTCTGCTACCCACAGAGCCGCCTCGTACTCTGCTACCCACAGAGCCGCCTGTATACTCTGCTACCCACAGAGCCACCTCTATACTCTGCTACCCACAGAGCCGCCTCGATACTCTGCTACCCACAGAGCCGCCTCGATACTCTGCTACCCACAGAGCCGCCACTATACTCTGCTACCCACACAGCCGCCTGTATACTCTGCTACCCACAGAGCCGCCTGTATACTCTGCTACCCACAGAGCCGCCTCTATACTCTGCTACCCACAGAGCCGCCTCTATACTCTGCTACCCACAGAGCCGCCTCTATACTCTGCTACCCACAGAGCCGCCTCTATACTCTGCTACCCACAGAGCCGCCTCTATACTCTGCTACCCACAGAGCCGCCTCTATACTCTGCTACCCACAGAGCCGCCTCGATACTCTGCTACCCACAGAGCCGCCACGATACTCTGCTACCCACAGAGCCGCCACGATACTCTGCTACCCACACAGCCGCCTCCATACTCTGCTAGCCACAGAGCCGCCTCGATGCTCTACTACCCACTGACCCGCTTCTATACTCTGCTACCCACTGACCCGCCTGTATACTCTGATACCCACTGACCCGCCTGTATACACACAATTCATTTCACCGCGCTCCCGATGCAATTGCATCGGGCCTTTTTACTAGTATTCTATAAATGTACATATGCGTCCATGGTAAAGGTAACACAAAAAAAGAAGATACCTAATCACCTGACCTCCCTCGCCGGAAGAGGAAGCCAGGAGAACAGTGGGGGACACAGAGAGTAGGGGGCAGCAGGGTCAGTCTGGGCACAGAGGAAGGTTTCTTTTCTTAATCTGTCCTCATCACTAAGTGCCCATTTGTATAATTATTAAAAGCAACCTCATTAACTTCCCTCTGGGTGAAGGTCTGCATCAGCTATCGTTTCTGCTGTACTACTCTGCTGCACCCATTGGACTGCAGGTCTAGAGTTGTGACCCGGCAATCTCCCTGACCACTCTTCTGGATTACCCTCTGGATGGCCAATCTGGTTTGACACCGTACGTTCTCACTAGTCTTTGTTACACAGGTTGAAAAACACATGTCCACCTACATTGATCATTTATACATCCTCTATCACTTGATTATGTTTAACCCCTGTGAACTATGGGGGAGATATCCCAATAATCATATCAATCAATTACAAAGCCCAATACGTTCATTGTGTAATACTCATCTGTTAGCTAGTGACCGGCTTGTGTCCCCTCCCTCAGGAATCGAGCTAAAGGGTTCAGGAAAGCTAACAGATCGCTAGGTTTTATTTTTTAAATGAAGACACAAAAGAACCCCATTGTACCCGTGGCCCCATCCTGGGCAGCAAAATCTCCCACCTAGGACACTCCCAGGCAGACTTATGGGGACGGCTGCAGTTTGAGGTCATCAGGTGGGAGGTTGGTAGGTCGGGCTCAGGTTGATAAATTTCCCTGCCATATTACGGCAGTGCATCATTTCAGAGGAGGAGGCGTCACATCAGGAGTAATCCCAAGGAAACTCTGTGGCTCTACACTGCCTCCTTGTGGCCACCAGCAGCAAGGAAACCGGTAACTGAATTACATTAGTCTGCATATGTCTGTTGTGTCTACTACATTTTAGTTGCATCGCTGACTAACATCTGTAAATATTGTTGTTACTCTAGTGTGCCCTTATGGCTATTAAACACATAATTTAATTCTGGGTTATTCTTTTATCACAATCCACGAGCCCCATGTCTGTGCGCTTGTTTAATATTATACATAACCCAGGTTGGTTTCTGGCCCTAATATAATCCCGATCACTGACCGGACTTATATCGAATGAGGAACTGGAGGCAGCATTTTGTGCTTGTGTTATTGGGGAGCATTGGACAGTGATGGACTGGAGGGTTATTATATACTCCTGGCCCTGACTGGTGATGTATATATAGCACCCCTCACTGTGAACGCCTTAATAAAGTGGCACTTACAGGGCAGCTGCGGCTCTTCCTTATTCTCGGTCAGTTCTCTGATTGTCCTGGAGATAAGGAGGCGCTAGAGAGCAGCTGTTGTTCTTTCCCCCACAACCCCCAATACCATTTGTTGTAATAAAAGCCTTCAGCCCTTGTATAAAGCTGTTATAGTGTGATCGACGCCCTTTTCATCGTTTGGACGCCCCGTTCTTTTTCTTGGGGGCGACGTGACATTTCTGGATCTCCACATGTCATTATATATCACCATTGATTCAGTTACCCTCAAGATCCTTCTTACCGGGGTCACTCCCGGATCAAACCCTGTTACTGTTTTTGCATCTTCTCGCATCTTTGCTAATGTGTCTTTACCTGCTACCATTTTTTGTTGTTGCTCTCAAGGCTACTCTCAAGTTTATGGACTATAATCCGTAATGTTTTTATTGCACCCCTTAACCTGAGTACCAAGACTTCCAAGCCAACTCTCTCATTTGCACCATATGTTTATATATTCCTACTCTAGCATTGTTACCACTATACTGCAATGTATGGCTGGGGGGACAGTGTCGGGGCTGTGGCCTCCTTGGGCTGACACCCACCCTCATCAGTGCTGGATTGCTTTGTTGCATCCTAAAACTGCACCTTTGTAGACTATTCTTGTACTGTTCAATTTCTCGTATGCCTGCATTCTCTATGTCTTACCCTTCTTCCCCCCTCTCAACCCCTTTTCTGTCCCCCCACCCGTCTGAGGGGTGGTCGTGCGTCTATTGTAATCTGTAGCTCCCCCCTTATCCCCTATGGCTAATCTGAAGTTTTGCTCTTACAATGTCAAGGGCCTTAACCAATGGGAAAAAAGGCGGGAAATCAAATATTCTTCCCATAAAAATAGGGCATCAATCCTCCTGCTTCAAGAGACCCACTTTAGATCTGATACCATCCCAAAATGTGATACAAATTATTACCCAACTTGGTACCATAGTACCAATCCATCAGCAAAATCAAAGGGAGTTTCTATTGCATTCCACAAATCCTTTACTCCGATAGTCCTCAAGTCTCTGATAGATTCACAGGGTCGCTATGTATTTCTGCAGGGGTCATGGAATGTCAACACATTTGTCATTGCTAACTTCTATTTTCCCAACAGCAGCCTGAGGAGATTTGGAGTGGACTGCCGTAGGAAGCTGGATGAGTTTGCGGGATCCTGTCCTATTATCTTGGCGGGACTTTAGCTTCCCTATGCACCCGAGGATAGATATCTCTTCAGGTAAATCATATCACTCTGCACCATCTCTACACCACCTCAGACGACAATGGGAGACCCTTCATTTGGTAGACGTGTGGTGGATCCTCCACCCTGATACCAAAGACTTCACATACTTCTCCCCGGTCTTCTCCATTTACAGTAGGATCGACAGATTTCTGATATCCCATGAACTCCTAGACAGACGAGTAGAAGCAGAGATGGACTCCATCCTGTGGTCGGACCACGTCCCCGTGTTCTTTTCTCTTGACATAGGTGATGGTTCCAAACCGACCTACACCTGGTGTCTCAACGAGAACCTACTCCATGACCCTACATGCCTACGAGACCTGAAGGACACAATTAAAAACCTTGCCACAGATCACTCCCAAGATACCACATCCCCATCCATACAATGGAAGGCTCTCAAAAGTGTCCTGCGGGGCGTCCTCATTTCACACTGTACACGTCTAGATAAGGCCAGAATGTCAGATATAACCTCCCTTGTGTCTCAGATATCACAATTGGAATCGCAACACAAAAAAGGCCCTACTCCCCAACAATTTGCCCAATTGTCTTCTCTTAGACAAACTCTCCTATCTACTCTTGACCAGAAAGATAGAATCAACAAACTCAGGGCACGTTTCTACAAATACGGCAACAGGTGTGGCCAGATGCTATCTCGGGCCCTCCACCCTTGCATTACTCGCACTTACATCCCGTTTATCAAAAATAGTCCCAATTCTACAGTCCACAAGACAAAAGACATTCTGTCCTCCTTCCAAAAATTCTACTCTTCCCTGTCTAATATTAAGAGCCAATTCCTAGCAAAACCGCAATTCAGAGAAATGATTTCCTCTTTTCTCCGCAAATTTCGACTTCCACCTCTGTCGGAAGCCGCTGCCTCAGAACTGGAGATCCCGATTACTCTCGACAAACTGGCTTCCTCGGTCAAAGAGATGAATCCTGGTAAAAGCCCCGGGCCCGATGGCTACTCGGCAGGCTTTTATAAAGTCCTTGCCGACCCCATGAACCCCATTTTATTAAGAGCTTTCAACCATGTCTCGACGGGAGGTTCCTTCCCCCCCCCAGGCCCTCATTTCGCACATCGTTGTCCTACCTAAGCCAGGCAGGGACCCGACCCAATCTCACTCATAAATTTAGATATTAAGCTGTTCGCCAAGATTTTGGCGAACAGGTTACGCTCTCACCTGCCGGGTGTAATAGATCCAGATCAGGTTGGTTTTGTTCCTATCCTCGAGGCTAGGGACAACACCATTCGCTCGGTCACCCTGATAGATACTGCCAGACGCAGAGGCCTACCCATGTGCATCCTGTCGATAGATGCCGAAAAGGCGTTCGACAGGGTGTACTGGGACTTTATGTTCCAGGTCTTGGAGTCTTGGGGACTGGGCGATACCATGTTGCGTAGAATCAGAGCTGTATACACCCTTCCCTCTGCTCGATACAGAGTGAATGGATCCTTGTCTGACTCTTTCGAGATACGCAATGGTACGTGCCAGGGTTGCCCCCTGTCCCCAATCCTATATATTTTAACAATGGAACACCTGGCTGTAGCTCTGAGAGGCAATGCGGATATTCACAGTATTAAAACCACCAAGAAAGAACACAAACTTGCTTTGTTCGCAGATGATTTGCTCCTCTATGTCACCCAGCCGATGGACAGTCTCCCCAACATAATTTCGGACTTCCACATAATCAGCACATTGAGCAACTTCAAAATAAACTCTAACAAATCAGAAATCTTAAATATTTCCCTCCCGAAACATGGTGGCGACGCTGAGGGACTCGTTTCCATTTGACTGCAAGTCAGATTGTCTCAAATATTTGGGAATCAAATTAACTGCGGATCCCACGCGTTTGCTTTGCTCCAACACTGAACTCCAGCGAACAGTAGATAACGACCTCCACAGATGGCACAAACTCCAACTTACATGGTTGGGAAGAATTAACACTATCCGCATGGATCTCCTTCCGTGGCTGCTCTTCTTTTTCCAGACGATCCCCCTACTACTGCCCGATTCTTTCTTTTCCAGACTCAAAAGCTCTATTATAAAATTTATTTGGTTGCATGGCAGATCGAGACTCGCTTACTCACTTCTCACCAGGCGGGTGGAGGGGGGAGGTGTTGGTCTGCCGGACTTTAAAAATATCATCACGCTGCCCTAGGCACATACATACTAGACCTCTTTCACACCTCGTCTGGGAAGAGATGGGTTAATGTGGAGACATTCCAATGCGTCTCAAACCCTCTAGCCAAACTTTGGTCATGGGGAACTCCTGAAGATAAAACACTCCCCTTCATTACACGCAACCTACAATTATTCCTAAAACAAGCCAGACAGACATATTGTTTGACATCCATACCAGGCCCACTAACTCCGATCTTTCATAACCAAGATTTCGCATTAGATCCAAGCCAACTTTGGTTCCTCCATAAACCCCGGGGCTGCTATCCAACCCTGTCCCATTACGTGACTCTATCCGGGATTCGTTCCCTCCATGATCTCTTCCCTACCATTCCAGCTCCCCCAGGATCATGGTTCCAACTACGCAAATTACAAAACTATATCTCCACACTCCCCCGCTCCTATGTCTTTCGAGCCCGTCACCGTTTGAGGCGCTCTGTTTGGGGGACCGTCCTCCATATCATCCCGTCTCAACGATCTATAAACTACTCCAGGAGGGGGCCACCCCTCACCGGAGCGAATCCCCAGCCTTCATGGGTAAATGGGAGAGAGATTGAATAGAACTTTCACCCCAGTTGATAAAATACTGTTGTGTACACACAAAGCTTCCCTCTACGCTATCTCCCAAGAGCGTAATTATAGGGTGGTGGCGAGATGGTACAGGTGCCCTGAAGAGATCCATCGGATATTCCCCTCAGCTCCAGCTGATTGTTGGAGATGTTTGGCTGCTAGAGGTTCATATCTACATATCTAGTGGTCCTGTCCTCTTGTCCAACTATTTTGGCACCAGGTGTTCAACCTATATAATGCAGTTACCCACCACCAAGTTATCCTGTCTCCAGAATTAGCTCTTCTGAATCTCTCGTTGGACTTAATCACAGGCTTCAAGCGGGGTCTGCTTTGCCACTTCTTAACGGCCGCCAGACGACTAATACCGAGATATTGGAAACATGTGTCCATATCGGGAAGAATTAATAACAGAGGTAAATGACATCTGCAGAATGGAGGACCTATTACACCAGTCTTGTCTCTCAGACCCAGACAACAATGGGTTCTTCCAGACCTGGTCTCCTTGGCTTCTGTTCAGAGACTCCGCAGCCCTCGCCACGTGGCTAGCTTCATAGTGGACATTGTGTGAGGCAGTGACTACCACTCGGACGTTCCACACTCTCTCCTCTTCCTCCCACCTCTCTTTTTCCTCTTCTCTCTCTCACCCCCACACCTCCTATCCCAAACCTATATCCTATGCTGACTACTAGGCCCCTCCCTTCCCCTTCTCGTCTTCGCTCCCCTTTTCTTTCACCTCCCCCCTTTTTACCCTCTTCTTCACAAATCACCCCCATGGGCTGATTTATTCCACAATATTAGAAGCTTCTATATAAGTTTGCTACTGTTTGTCCTTATTACCATATGGCATGCCCCCGAGCGAGCTGTGTACAAGACTAGGATTTGTGGACTGCTTGGACATCCATCTGAATTTGTCTGATATGTTGACCTCTGTTTATGCCTGCTGCACAGCCTGTTACGGTTTACTTATGTTTCAATAAAAATTGATTTACCACAAAAGCTGTTATAGTGTCTGCCACCGGGCATTCATCACTCTGACCGCTCTAACTGTAAAGGTACCTTTACAGACGGCAGCTTTTCTAGAAATTTCACTGGCAGCTTACTGGTTGCAGTGAAATCATAGAGACATTGTTCCATTTGTACACGACAACAAGATAGAACAATGTGTCCATGATTTCACTGCAACCAGTAAGTTGCCAGTGAAATTCCTAGAAAAGTTGCCACGTGTAAAGGTGCCCTAAAGAACCCTCTCCTTTGTAGGATGCCAGAATCTCCCTTCCTCCACAAGTAATGACTGTTTTTGGTAATTTGCAAGATCCTTGGAAGGAATAAATCATATGTCAATCCTTTATATTGACCACATGTGCAAATAAGATAGCCTACCTTGCATCTTTTTTCTAACCTACACAAATTCATCGTTCATAATCTCTCATTATAGGAGAGGCCTCCTATATTGTATAATAATACAGTCGCTACACTTTAAACTGTCTCTTCTAGATGTTGCCTTACAAGTGATTTATAGAGTGGTAACATCACATTCTCCTTGACTTCGACCCAGATATCCATGTGTTTCTAGCTCTGTTTTTGTGATCAACCTCTAGACAACAGCCTTACGTCTACAGACGTCGGAAAAAAAGGGTACTAAAGCCTAGCCGGCGTCTGTAGACGTCGGGCAGGAAAAAGCCCTGTAGCGCCACCCCTGGAGCTAATATCTCTAGGATGTCAGCGTACTGATTGTAATTAGCTGCTTTTTTACCGACACCTCTAATGTGATTACCGGTAAACACCGTTTACCGATCATCACATTACAAAAGTGAAAGTGCTTTGTAAAAAATGCTTTCACTTTGATCCGACATGAAAACACATGTCGGATCAAAGTGATCCATTAACCCCTAAGGCCCCTAAGACCCCCGGTGCTGGAGATTGAGCCCCCCGGGCCCCCCACACCTCCATCCCCCCCGGTCCATTCAAAAATGGCGGCGGTGCGCTGCCCCCCCTGCATCTCCATGCAGCCTGACATGTCACACATGTCAGGCTGCATGGGAATGTCCTCCCCCGGTGCTCCCTAGTCCCCTCCAGGGATCCCCAGCCCCAGCCTTCGGACACCCCCCGCCCCCTCACTCGATGCCCGGTGTCTGGTACCTTTTCCCCAAAGTCCCCATTTCCCCAGAGGCCCCGCCGCCTCTAAACTGTTTGCAGGCCCCCCCGTGCCCCAGTAAATCCCCCCCTCACCACTCTTACCTACCAACGATCCTGATTCCGGTCCCGGGGTCCTCCGGTCCTGGGGGCTTCTCCTGCCGGCTTCTCCTGCTTCTGTCTTGTGCGGCGCGCGCCTCCTCTGTTGTGCGGCGCGCGCTGTTAACCCCTGCTGTGCGGCCCAGGGAATGACAGGTCATGAACTCAGTGAGTTCATGACCTATCAGAATCCTCGGGTCACAAAGGGTTAACTGTGCTGTTCATGGTGGTCTCCACATCAGATCACCATCAGTGGTGATCTATCAGGATCCTGGGATCCCATAGAGATCCTGGGATCCTGGGATCACCACTGATGGTGATCTGATGTGGAGACCACCATGAAGAGCACAGTTAACCCCTTGTTAACTGTGCTCTTCATGGTGATCTCCACATCAGATCACCATCAGTGGTGATCCCAGGATCCCTATGGGATCCCAGGATCCTGATAGATCACCACTGATGGTGATCTGATGTGGAGACCACCATGAACAGCACAGTTAACCCCTTGTTAACTGTGCTCTTCATGGTGATCTCCACATCAGATCACCATCAGTGGTGATCCCAGGATCCCTGTGGTATCCCAGGATCCTGATAGATCACCACTGATGGTAATCTGATGTGGAGACCACCATGAAGAGCGCAGTTAACCCCTTGTTAACTGTGCTCTTCATGGTGATCTCCACATCAGATCACCATCAGTGGTGATCCCAGGATCCCTATGGGATCCCAGGATCCTGATAGATCCCCACTGATGTTGACCTGATGTGGAGACCGCCATGAAGAGCACAGTTAACCCCTTGTGACCCGAGGATTCTGATAGGTCATGAACTCACTGAGTTCATGACCTGTCATCCTCCTGGCAATGAACCTGCTTTTATAGCATATGGGGGATGCCTCATATGCTATAAAACTGAGAATCGTCACAGGACCTCCCACTGGACTACGTCGAACCTTCCCACTGGACTACGTCGGACGTCAAAGAATAATAAAGATGGAGTCCAAGTAGTGTTTGTGTTTTTTTTCTAATAAAAATATTTTTCTCTGTCTTTTGTCTTCTTTACAAATTACTAGAGATTCCTAATGGTCCGGTCTAATATTGGCCAAACGTTATGAATCTCGGGCTTAGTGCCAGCTGCCAAAAAGCTGGCATTAACCCCTTATTACCCAGTCTGCCACCGCTACACGATAGCTGGAAGAGCTGGATACAGCGCCAGAAAATGGCGCTTCTATGAATGCGCCATTTTCTGGGGCGGCTGCGGGCTGCAATTCGCAGCGGGGGGGCCCAGAAAGCTTGGGCCTCCCTACGCTGAGGATTCCCGCCCCCAGCTGCCTAGTTGTACCTTGCTGGCCCAAAAATATGGCGAAGCCCACGCCATTTTTTTTTTTAATTATTTCATGAAATAATTAAAAAAAAAAAAAAAGGGACTTCCCTATATTTTTGGTTTCCAGCCAGGTAAAACTAGGCAGAAGGGGTTGGTGGCAGCCCATAGCTGCCTGCTGTACCTGGCTGGACCAAACATATGGCGAAGCCCCACGTCGTTTTTTTTTTAAATTTAATAAAGAAATACTAAAAAAAAATGCAGGGGAGGAGACGACCAGGACACGGTGTCTCCGTATCTTGTGCACATGCTCTAAAAGTGAGAAATTGTGTGAAAAAAAGAAAATGTTCAATATGACATTATCAAATTCTGTGAAGTAGCTGTAGGTTCCAAATGCTCACTATACCCCTAGATATAATCCTTGAGGTGTCTAGTTTCCAAAATGGGGTGACTTGTGCGGGAGCTCCAATGTTTAGGCTCATAGGGGCTCCCCATATGCGACATGGTGTCTGCTAACTATTGGAGCTAATTTTCCATTCAAATTGTTAGCGGACACCATGTCGCATATGGAGAGCCCCTGTGTGCCTAAACATTGGAGCTCCCCCACAAGTGACCACATTTTGGAAACTAGACCCCCCAAGGAACATATCTTGATGCATAGTGAGCACTTTCAACCCCCAAGTGCTTCACAAATTAGTCTGTAAAAAGGAAAAAAAGAAAATGTTTGTAAAAAAAAGTACTTTTTCATTTTTACGGATCAGTTTGTGAAGCACCTGGGGGTTCAAAGTGCTCACTATGCATCTAAATAAGTTCCTTGGGGTGTCTAGTTTCCAAAATGGGGTCACTTGTGGGGTAGCTCCAATGTTTAGGCACATAGGGGCTCTCCATACGTGACATGGTGTCCACTAACAATTGGAATTGTAAGTGGATACCATGTCGTGTATGGCGAGCCCCTGTGTGCCTAAACATTAGTGCTCCCCTACAAGTGACCACATTTTGGAAACTAGACCCCCCAAGGAACTTATCCAGATGCATAGAGAGCACTTTGAACCCCCGGGTGCTTCACAAATTGATCCGTAAAAATGAAAAAGTACTTTCTTTTCCACAAACATTTTCTTTTTTCATTTTTACAGATTCATTTGTGAAGCACCTGGGGGTTCAAAGTGCTCACCACCAATCTAGATAAGTTCCTTGGGGGGTCTAGTTTCCAAAATGGGGTCACTTGTGGGGGAGCTGCAATGTTTAGGCACACAGGGGCTCTCCATACGTGACATGGTGTCCGCTAACAATTGGAGCTAATTTTCCATTCAAATTGTTAGCGGACACCATGTCGCGTATGGAGAGCCCATGTGTGCCTAAACATTGGAGCTCCCCCACAAGTGACCCCATTTTGGAAACTAGACCCTCCAAGGAACTTATCTAGATGCATAGTGAGCACTTTGAGCCCTCTGGGGCTTTACAAATTGATCCGTAAAAATGAAAAAGTACTTTTTTTTCACAAAAATTTTCTTTTGTCTTCAATTTTTTCATTTTCACATGAGCAACAGGATAAAACGCATCCTAAAATTTGTTGGCCAATTTCTCCTGAGTACACCGATACCTCATATGTGGTCATAAACCACTGTTTGGACGCATGGTAGGGTTCAGAAGAGAAGGAGCGCCATTTCACTTTTTGAATGGTAAATTAGCTCCAAAAGTCAAATTGCGCTCCTTGCCTTCTGAGCCCTGCCGTGCGCCCAAACAGTGGTTTATGACCACATATGAGGTATCGGTGTACTCAGGAGAAATTGGCCGAAGTCATGTGGTTCGTGCGTTGGCGCCAATATCGTTCGTGCGTTGTGTGGTGTGAATGTGCAATTCGATGCAAGAACGATGCCAAAACGATATCGGGGGAGAAATGAGCCTGCTCTCCTACTGCCCAATATTGGCTAGGCGATGTGGCAGGATCGTGCTGTGCAGGGACGTCGCTATGCATTAAGAATCGGGGCTGCAGCCCCGATTCTTTCGCATAGAGCCCCGAATCTCGCCGCCCCGGACCCAGCGTCGCTACCAGCTGATAAACTGAAGGGCCGCTCTATCAGATACTGCCTTCGGCAGCTCTTTTCTCCCTGACATCCTATCTCTCCTACAGTGCCTCTGCCGCTTTATGCTGCGGGAACCTGCACTTTTATGTGTGGCGTACACTGTGTGTGCAGCAGCTTTTACCCTCCTCCGGGTCCAGCAACTCACAGAGGGGCCGTGTCCACCACATGACAGCTCTCCTGCTGAACAGTCCTCCTGGCAGAAGAGTGGGGAAGTGCTCAGCTGCTGGGAGCAGGTAAAGCACATGTACACCAGCCTCCACTCCTGCAGCACAGAGGAGTGTGTGTCTCCATGTGTCTGTGTTTGGGTTGTGTGTCTGTGTATGCTGTCTGTGTGTGTGTGTGTGTATATGTTGTCTCTGTGTGTGTGTGTGTGTGTATGCTGTCTCTGTGTATGTTATCTGTGTATGTTGTCTCTGTGTATGTATGTTGTCTCTGTGTGTGTGTATGTTGTCTGTGTGTGTGTGTGTGTGTGTATGCTGTCTCTATGTGTGTATGTTGTCTGTGTGTGTATGTTGTCTCTGTGTGTGTGTATGTTGTCTGTGTGTGTGTGTGTGTTGTCTCTGTGTGTGTATGTTGTCTCTGTGTGTGTATGCTGTATCTGTGTATATTGTCTGTGTATGTTGTCTCTGTGTGTGTATGTTGTCTCTGTGTGTGTGTGTTGTCTGTGTGTGTGTATGTTGTCTCTGTGTGCGGGTTGTGTCTCTGTGTGCGGGTTGTGTCTCTGTGTGCGGGTTGTGTCTCTGTGTGCGGGTTGTGTCTCTGTGTGCGGGTTGTGTCTCTGTGTGCAGGTTGTGTCTCTGTGTGCGGGTTGTGTCTCTGTGTGCGGGTTGTGTCTCTGTGTGCGGGTTGTGTCTGTGTGTGGGTTGTGTCTGTGTGTGTGCGGGTTGTGTCTGTGTGTGTGCGGGCTGTGTCTGTGTGTGTGCGGGTTGTGTCTGTGTGTGGGTTTTGTGTCTGTGTGTGTGGGTTTTGTGTCTGTGTGTGTGGGTTTTGTGTCTGTGTGTGTGGGTTTTGTGTCTGTGTGTGTGTGTGTGGGTTTTGTGTCTCTGTATGTGTGTGGGTTTTGTGTGTGTGTGTGTGGGTTGTGTCTCTTTGTGTATTTAGGATATATTTTGAGTATACTGAAGTGTGTATATACACATGTTCTGTGTATATGATGTGTACCTGCTGTGCATCTGTTATATAGTATGTGTGTACTCTGGACATGTATGATGTATGTAATGAGCATGTGTTGTCCAGTACGTGTGCTGTATATAATGTAATTTAACCCTTTCACCACCTTTGACAGTCCTATACTTCAAAGTATGGGGAGGCTGCTGTAATACTGCTGGGGCCTGTGTATACCACTGGGGCTGCTGTAATACTGCTGGGGCCTGTATATACCACTGGGGAGGCTGCTGTATACCACTGGGGCTGCTGTAATACTGCTGGGGACTGTATATACCACTGGGGAGGTTGCTGTATACCACTGGGGCTGCTGTAATACTGCTGGGGACTGTATATACCACTGGGGAGACTGCTGTATACCACTGGGGCTGCTGTATATACCACTGGGGAGGCTGCTGTATACCACTGGGGAGGCTGCTGTAATACTGCTGGGGCCTGTATATACCACTGGTGCTATTTTTTCCTTAACACAATAGATAGAACTGTATCCTAGGGGAGTGGATCAAAGTAGTAAGAAAACCCTTTAGGGCTTATTCAGATAAGCGCTTCTCCCCGAACACTAATCGCGTGCTTTTAAAGCACCCAATTTTCGCCGGGAGCACACCCCATTCACGTCAATGGGGTCAAGAAGCCACTGCTAAAAAAACGTCATTATAGAACATGTTCTTTAATGGCGTTTTTTGACAGCGAAATTCATGCACTTTAAAATCACGGTTTTAACGCCAGAAAAGCGCTCATGTGAAAGAAGCCTTAGGATTACTTGGATGTTGGCCTAATACTGTTATATTTTGTGTGTTTATTGAGTGCATGTTGGCAATCTCTATAATGTTTTAAAGCATTAAAACTGTTAATATTATATATGTAGAGTGTCACTGGTTATTTAAGTACATTTTACTTGGGTTTTATTTAAATTTATTCCGAAAAATGCAGCTCAGTGGGCCCGAGCCCCGGATGTTTTTTGACCCTAGCAACACCCCTGGTGCTGTGTGACAGCCCAACAACAATTTGGAGAACAACTTCCCCTATTCTCTCCCATGTTAAATGGTCGTTCCCTGGTTCGCGCGTACAAGGGGGCGTATATATCGCAATTGTGTTGCCTGCCGATATCTCCCTGTGTGACAGCTCCTATGCGATCTTGGATTTCAGCCAAAAAAGTGTGCGCTCCCGTGCCATTGTATACAATATCGAAACGATGTTGGGATGTGTAAAGCGGCCATTAGTGGCCAGGTCACAAGAATTGACCTTAGAGTCATGAGCTTTATCACAGATGACCCCTTTAATATAAGGGCTGTTCACGTCCGGTGAGAAATCCTGGTACACAGCTAAAATGCTGCTAGTTAAATGAAGGAAAACATGACATGGAAGCGGTTGACAGCAGGAAAGGTGATAAGTGTTATTAAGTAGAGGCTGAGAAATTGATAGAATGAAGCCCCGATTCCTCATTCTTCCTCCTTTCCTTATAGTTGAATAGGGGACCATGATTGTAAAGGACCATTCAATGTATATGGGACTGACAGACAGAGCTCTGCTATCTCCATCACTCCCACACACATGAATGGAGCAGAAGAGTCCCGAGAGAAAACAGGGAATCAGAACAACGAGCAATGACATATTTACCATCTATCCAGTTAATCCTTTTATAAAGAATCTGTCAGCAAGTATTTGCTATATAATCTAAAAGCAGCATGAAGCAGCAGACAAGACCCTGAGTCCAGTGATGTGTCACTTACTGGCCTGTGTTTTCCATTTACAATTAAATTATTGATTTATTATCAGGAAATTATCACTAGAAGACTACATGTCTTGCGCCTCCTGGTGCAGCCCCAGCACCGATTAACAGCGTTCTGTCAATATACAGTGGACACATGACGCTGCCAATCAGTGATGTTGAGGGAGTTATACAGGAATAGCAGTCAAAAAGTGGAGTGGGCGGGGCTGTTGAGGGCTAAGAATTCTGAGCACTGTTGGATGTGCAGCAGACAAAAACGTGACAGCAGGCAGACCAACAAGTGACACACTGCTAGGAGCAGGGTCATAGCCCCTACATCATGGATACAAATTCCCTTTAATCAATGCTACAGTAGTAGGTGGTCATCATTATTGTGACATCCAGCTAGTAGCTGCCACACTTCTCGCCCTAATACCTTTACCATGCCTGATCTTTTCGTGCTAAACTCCTCACTTACTTCATGGTGATTCCTGAAAAGAATAAAATGATATCAGAACAACAAAAATAAGTGGATAAACTTTACTTGAACAAAAAATATAGCACTCCCTGCAGTCCTAATACCATATAACTGGGGCAAGCTCTGCTGGTATCACACCCTCAGAGACGTGACTGCAGGGAGTCGATGATCCGCAAGCCATCCACACATTGGCACCAGCCACATATTGGCTCCATCCACACATTGGCTCATTGGCTCCATCCACACATTGGCACCAATGGTCTCAGGTTAGATGACACACTGTAGGCAGGTGATGGAGGCAGCTTTTTATCAGGTTAGGACACCATCATTTCTAGCAATGGGCACATTTATTCACAAGTCAGTGGAAGGACTCAGGGATGGACATATCATTAATGCAACCTGTGCAGCCACACAGGGGTCCAAGAGATAAGGGGGTCCATTTCTACCTCCAGAGTAGGTGAAACTGCATTTTAATGAGTTATTGGACTGATAAGGGCCCATTGATGGTGGGTTTACACCCACCAATTTATCTGTCCAACTTCTAACCAATTTGCTGGTTGCAGTGAAATCATGGACACATAGTTCCATTTGTACACAGCCACAAAATGGAGCAATGTGTCCATGATTTCACTGCAACCAGCAAATTGGTTAGAAGTTGGACAGATAAATTGGTGTGTGTAAACCCACCATTACTGCTTTTTTGCACAGGGGCCCCTTTCTGTCTGCGTCCGCCATTGGAAGGACATAAATATCCAGAGATACCAGGACATAGGTTCATTGTCTAGCCTGAACCATAAGATGTTCTGCTATAGTAAAGGGATGATTTAAATAACAACAGAAAAATGTATAGACAATAGAGATCCTAGAATAGCAATAACAAATGTCATCCATAGTGTAGTAATCCAGTGTACCAGCGATATGAAATCAAGCTTTGAAAACACATGAAAATTAGCCTGGAAAACCCTAGGTAAAGTGTGGAGAACCTCAGAGCACCGACCGCCCACAACGCTCTGCCAGGCTTATGTACTGTGGAGTCAAAGCTTGATCTCTCAATGCTGTTACATCAGATTACTGCAAAACCGGTGACGTTTTTACTCTACTTCTGGGGTCTATACACTTGCAGTAAATTTGTCACGATGGGTTTCCTTTGAACTGTCATGGTCAGTACTACAATCAATAATAAAGACTGCAGTATAATAAATTAAAGGGGTTGTCAGGTCTAAACTGATAATTCTGCAGTCACTCTGCGTCTCTCTGTCTGCAGATCAATCATCCCAGCTCCCGCACTGTGCGCTGCAAGGATTCACTGGTTTCTAAGGCGCAAATGGCCCTCAATTATGCAATATACATGTTCCCAGCCAGAACCTGACTAGTGGGCGTGGCCAGTGGCGTAACTTCAGGCCCAGGGGCCCCGAAAAGAAAGCTCCGACGGGGCCCCCAATTATTGCAAATCTTTAATAGTATTAGTCTTTTTCTATAGGCCAAAGGGACTTTTGGGACCCCCTAGGCTGCAGGGCCCGGGTGCGATCGCAACCCCTGCACCTATTGTAGTTACGCCCCTAGGCGTGGCCTTGCTCAATACAAGTGTATGGAGAAAGAATATGCCCACTAGACGGTGGATCCCACTAGTCGGACACTCCAACTCCATGCACTTGAATTGAGTGAGGCTATACCCACTAGTCGGGTTCTGGCTGGGAACATGTATATTGCATAATTGAGGACCGTTCTCGCCTTAGAAAGCGGAGAATCCTCACAGCTCACAGTGTGTATTCTGGAAGGATTGATAAGTCTGCAGACACATAAAGTGACACATAAAGTGACTGCAGAATTATCAATTTAGATCGGAAAACCCCTTTAAGAGGAGAATTCAATGCCACATAGATGTTCCCTTACCTTTCTGTCAGATCTTCCTCCCTGCTCAAGAGGGACTCTGCATCTAAGGAATAAAAAAGACATAGAAGTGTTAAGAAATTCCAGAACAATAAATGCCGAGCAGCGGAGCTCACCGTCACAATATGCTGAAGATCCATTTAGGTCAGCAGGATTTACAATCACCGGAATAAGTATTCATACCCACTCAACTTCTCCACATTCTTTTCATGATACACTCACAAAGTTAATGCACTTTATTGGGATTGTACACACATATGTTCATCCTTTATCTATTTATAAAATCAATAGGATAGTGTGTTCCTATTTACATATATATTTTAGAATGATTGGTTTCATATGTTGTAAATAATGGGGCCGTCACACGCGTCAATGTCGTCAGCGATCTCATCATGCCGAGATTGACGGCTGATCGCTGGTGAGCTGTCACACATGCAGACTCACCAATAATCAGTGGACCGGCGACATCATGGAAATGATTTAAATATCGCTTCCACGATGTCTTGCTCCCGCTGCCAGGCTGCGGTAAGCGGGAGCAGGCTGGTCTCCAAGGTAAACTGCAGACATCTAGGCAGCGCACGCTGCCTACATACCCGATGTATACCTTGGTTACCAGCCTTCTCTGCTCACCGGATGGTATCAAAGGTACACAGTGGGTAACTAGGTTCCCTACGTGTGTGACATCCACATAAGATTGCATACGGTGACTATTCTGTTACTGGTTTGAACATTAATAGGGGCTGATGTTTCCACACTCCCCGTACTTTATATAGGTGCTCCAAATATACTGTATATAGCCTATGCTATATTAAATGCTGCGTGATAATGCATAATATTAACATTAGTACATATAAAGGCACCTGTTAGAGGTTTTTCATATGTTGGATGTTAGTTTGGAAAATTATATTTACAAAAGGTTCCCTACAGGGGCTCAAAGGTGTGGGTAGGTCGAACGTTTACCTCCTTATTGCTTTTGACCTGATTCTACGACTATTACAGCCATTTTAATTGTTTTTAATACATGTGACCTGTTTGACTCTTGTTGTTCTTCATCATATATAAAGAATTATCTTTTTTGAAAAACATTTATTGTTGGGTAGTATCACAAGAAGGTAACCCCCCTTTAAGTGGAGAAGTGACCCAGGGTGAGGCTCTGCTAGGTTGTCAGCACTTGGAGCAAGGAGGGGGGGTGTGGGAGGACCCCACGTGTATCGCCGCTGCACATGTGGTTTCCTCAGGGGATAGTGTATGCAGAGCCTCACCCTGGGTCACTTCTCCACTTAGAGGCTAGGAAACATTCGATTAGCCATTGCTGCTCTTTGACTGTCTTATATACCTGAATCTAGGCAGGGCCTGTATCAGTGTATCTTCTAGCATCAGCTTTGGTGTCTCTCTGTGTTACATACACAGGCCTGGTTTTTGAGCTCCTTTGAGCATGATGTCATGCTCTATAAGTTGTAAGCTAGCCATTATTTGTTATTTGCACATATATATTTTGCCATAATTTTGGAGAAGTGCAAAAAGAACTGTAATTGGTCATAAAAAAGGTTTTCCTTCACCACTGCATGAACTTTATTCGGCACTCGGGCTTGTGACTTTGAGGGGCTGTGCCTAACAGTGGCAGACCTTTACCACAGGGGGCCCTGGTGCAGCCATGTTGAGGAGCGGGGCTTGGGGGGGGGGATGCTGATGGTGTCGGCGCGGTCCGGGGGGGGTGCTGGTGGCGCCGGCGCGGTCCCGGGGGGGGGGTGGCGATGTGGTACTGACGTTTGCGGCGGCTCTCCTACCTGCGTGAGTGCGCTCCTGGGAGCCGGTAGGGCAGAGGAGAGGAGGGGCGGGATCAGGCACGGGAAGCAGGAAGCTTTCTGCTTCCCTTGCCTGACCCTCCTCTCCTCTGATGGCGGCTTGCGGGAGTCGGCTGGGGGCCCCCCTGCAAGCTTGAAGGGACCCCCTAGCCGGTCGGGGCCCTGGTGCAGCTGCACCAGCTGCACCACGGTAGTTCCGCCCCCTGGTGCCTGCCTATTATTGCACTTTATGCATTTTAATTGTTGTTTGCTGTGTCTTGTCTAAATAAAATTTGTTTACTATTTTGCATTAAGTTTGGGTGACCCCGATTATTTATACACACTGCTTCCTCTTTCTTTTTTTGATACTGTAACTTTTGAAGGTGTGATATGGAGATCCCCTAAGGTGAATACTGTGGTGTCCTCTGTTTTCATTACTACATGATGACTACATAGACCGCTTAGGGGGGGCAAAGCTAAATTCTTGCCCGGGGTGTCAGAAAGCCTAGATACGCCTCTGCGTCAGTTACAAAGCTCCATACTGAAGCACCTCAGGACATAGTATAAGGCCTCATTCACACATCAGTATTAGGAAAAATCAGGAGTGTCTCCGAAACACAGAACAAATGTGGATGTTTCCATGATAGTTTTGTGTGTCAGCTCCGCTCCCGGCTTTGGTGCATACAATGATGGAGAATACTGATGTGTGAATGAGCTTTAGATTGAGTAGACCCCACTGGTGAGCTCACCTTCTTCCTTCTCCTCCTCCTTCTCCTCCTCCTTCTCCTCCTCCTTTTCCTCCTCCTTTTCCTCCTCCTTTTCCTCCTCCTTTTCCTCTTCTTCCCCCTCAGCCAGGAGGGGTGTGTTGACTTCATCAGTATCACTTGATTCGCTCCCAGTCTCGCTGTCACTTTCCACCTCCTTTTGTAAGTTTGAGGGGCCGGGGAGCTGTTGGTCTTCTAAGTATTGCTCGAGGGGACTCTGTGGATGGTGAGGAGAACACAACATTTTTATTATTTTATACAAACTGCAGGCGGTGCACTGGAGAATTCAAAAGCGGATCACCCCTTTAATATAACCTAACCCCTTCATGACCAAGGGAGTAATAGTACATCCTTGGCCGTGTCCCACCCTCTGATGCGAGTTTATGCATTGAGCTCGCATCATCCCTCACACGTCAGGTGATCAGCTGAGTTTTTAAGTTAACAACAACAATGAGATCAACGATGCGATTGAAGTATTAACCCTTTGGTTCGCGCTGTGAATCACTGACAGTGTGGAGTCCTGTGAGAACCCCAGAATCTGTAAAATCACACTTGCTGTGGATGCCCGGCGAGCACCTGTATGCACAGAAAGTGATTGTTTCTCTTGTTCACAGATGTGCACCAGCATGGCTGTGAACAGTAGACGAGATTGGACTGTGCAGTGCTGAGGCCCCCTTGGGGCAAAGTAAAAGAAAGTAAAAATTATAAAAAAGAAATTTTAAAAAATATGGAAAAAAAAATACATTAAAGTTCAAATCACCCCCTTTTGCCCCATTGAAAATGAAACTATTGAAAAAAAAATATACACATATTTGGTGTCACCGCGTTCAGAGTTGTTGATCTATGAAAATATCAAATCAATCAATCAGATCTGTAAACTGCGTAATGGAAAAAAAAAGTGCAAATGCTAAATTTACTTTTTTTTGGTCGCCGTAACCGTGCAATAATATGCGTTAACATGCGATCAAAACAGCGTATCTACACAAAAATGGTATCATTAGAAACATCAGCTCAAGATGCAAAATATAAGCCATCACACAGCCCCAGATCCCGAAAAATGAGGACGCTGCGGGCGTGGAAAATGGCACCAAAAAACGCAATTCTTTTTCATTAAACATTTTGGAATTTTTTTTCACCACTTCAATAACAGTAAAAGTATACATGTTTGGTATCTACAGACTCATACTGATCTGAGCCATCATACTGACATGTCCGTTTTACCATATAGTGAACATGGTGAATAAAAAAACTAAAAACACACGTGTAATTGTACTTTTTTGCAAATTCACCACGTATGGAACTTTTTTCCCCATTTTTCAGTACACTATATGGTAAAATGAATGATGTAATTCAAAAGTAGAACTCATCCCGCAAAAAAACAAGCCTCATATGTCTATAGTGAGAAAAAATTAAAAAGTTATGGCTCTTGGAAGATGAAGAAGAAAAACTAAAAATCGCCCGGGGGTGAATGGGTTAAATGAGATCTGTCAGCACCACAGGCAGATGAATCAGAGTCCAGCTGTGTTAATGCAGTAGTGTAGGTTTTAGGCTGGAATCAGACTGTCAATGTGATATACGACTAAGGCCCACGCCACACACACAGATATTTGTGCAGAGATTGTTCGCAGATCTCTGGCTGCAGTGAAATCATGGACACATTGTACCATTAGTACACGGACACAAAATGGAACATTGTGTCCATGATTTCACTGCAACCAGAGATCTGCGAACAATATCTGCACAATTATCTGTGTGTGTGACGTGGCCCTAAGTCAGACATGTCTCGGATGAGTAACTTGGAATGGCTCTCCCCTGTCAGGACGGGAGTGTGGAGCTGCTTAGAAACACAAGCAGCTGACGCTCCCGTGTATATCACACGAACAGTGTGATTCCAGCCTTACTCTGAAATGCTGCATGAGAAGCTGGTGGAGAACTATGCCTCTCAGATGATTAGTCCGGCAGGTCCCTGGTGGCTTTTCCCCGACACTGTTCCCTAGACTGATAGGAATGTGCAGGGCAGGGAGACATCTTCAGTGACCGGCCTCTTAGACCAGTGATCATTAAGGCTGGAAACACACGACTGTATGAAAAATCTGACTGTCTTTCATCCAGGAGAGTAGGTCGAGTGACATCCGTATGGTCTTCCGAGTGCTATGCGAGTGTGCGATTTCTTCCTTGCCTAGCATCCGTACGACATCTGTGTGACATCCATGTGCTGTCCGTATGCAGTGCGTTTTTTTCTCAGCATCTATTGCTGCACAATTATTCACAGTGCTCTGAGCTACAGAATGATAATGTATCAGTAATAAACTGATGCCACTAGAATGATCAGTGTGCTGTCCCTGAGCTGTCAGTGTGCAGTCAGGTGTTTTTCTCACACCCATTGACTTGCATTGGTGAGTCTTGCACAATTATCGGATCCACTTGCAGCATGCTGCAACTTTTCTCTCCTCCACAATCTGAGAAAAAAGCTGTAGACAAGCATTCATCTGCTCTCACTCATTTAAAGGGAATCTGTCAGCTGTTCATGACCTCCTGCTTTCACTGTGTGCACCTGCAGCTTCACAGTACTATTCTAATAATCCCTGTCTGACCTCAGTGTCATGTTAAAGGTGAAAAAAACGTATTTATGCACTAAGGTTGCGCTTACAGCGTAATTGCTGTGTTTTGTGAGGATCCGATTTTGTTTGAAAAACTGCCCCAAGAGCGGATCCTCACAAAGCGCCAGCCTTCTGTGTGTGAACGCCGCTGCGCTTTTTGCCTGCACTTTACTCACCTCGCCGTGCTCCCCCATCCGCTTTTCAGCCTAAAAGCACAGCATGGGAATGCACAATAGTGAAATGCATTGACTTGGCTGGGACAGCAAACGTCAATGCATTTCACTGCAATAGCGGATCTGTACAAAGCGGATCAATAGTGCAGCAATTGTGCAGCGTGTGAACGCAACCTTACATTTTCTTATGTAAATGAGGCAGTCAGACTACACCTTGGAGGATGTAGTCTATCTGGCAGGTTAAAAATAATAATATTTATTCATTTATATAGCGCTATTAATTCCATAGCACTTTACATACATCAGTAATGCTGTCCCTATTGAGGCTCACAATCTAAACATCCTATCAGTATGTCTCTGCAATGTGGGAGGAAACCGGAGTGCCCGGAGGAAACCCACGCAAACATGGGGAGAACATACAAACTCCTTGCAGATGTTGTCCTTGGTGGGAATTGAACTCAGGACCTCCTCAGCACTGCAAAGACTGCAGTGCTAACCACTTGAGCCACCGTGCCGCCCCATAGTTTACTCATTTCCAACTTCTCTGTAAAAAAGAACCTGTGTGATGTCCCGATCATGTAACCGTAGTGGGCGGAGCTAAGCAAGCCAAATCATTATGAGCTATGAAGACTTAGCTCCGCCTATTGTAGTCACATGGATGTGACATCACACAGGTCCCGCAGCATGTTCTGAAATTTGGTTGAAATGTTAACTAATAACCTGCCAGACAGTCTACCTCATCCAAGGTGTAGTCTGACTGCCTCATTTACATAAGAAAATGTCAGTGTATAAATGCTTCTTTTTCACCTTTCACATTACACTATGAGCTCAGACAGGGACGGTTAGAATAGTACAATGAAGCTGAAGGTACAGACAGTAATAACTGGGAGGCATAAACAACCTGACAGGTTCCCTTTAATAACATTAGTCAGAGTGCAATGGCAGATTTTCTCTCATTGCACTCATCCTATTTATACGCCCATGTGTCCGAGCCCTAAGACTTATTGGCTAGCTTTTAAGGTGTGTATACTTTAACTTCCAAAAGATCACGTTACATTACCTTCATTTCAAGTGTGGATTTTCCCTCCACATACTCCTGACTGGACCCCCTGTGGAACCACTGTTTGGCTGAGCGGACTCTTCCTTTTGCTCTCAACATTTTGACAGTCTGATATGCATTTCCATCAATTTCTAAATGTACATAGACATCTATAGTCATGTCCTGGCCTGTGAGAAAACATATAATTTGTTAAGAGGTAACATTATGCTTTGTGTTACAATTTCTCCCCATAAGGCCGGAGACACACTGAGCGAGCTTCTCGCCGCCGGCTCTCTGCATGTTTTAAAGAACACCAATGACTGTCTAGCTGCAGTTTCCAATATTATTATTATATATTATTATTATTAAGTATTTATATAGCACCATTGGGTTACATGGCGCTTTACAAGTAAGAGGGTAGACAAGACAAGTGGTAAAACGACGACAAATCAGTCATACGGGTACAATAGGGCAGAGGATCCTGTAGGTGAGGGCTCACAGTCTAGAGGGGGTGAGGAGGGAGACAGTAGGAGGGGGAGAGGTGAGATGGTGCAGCAGATTAGGTCTCAGTGTGTGTTATAGGCTTGTAGGAAGAGGTGGGTCTTCAGGTTTTTCTTGAAGGTTCCAAGGGTAGGGGAGTGTCTGATGTGGTGGGGGAGGGAGTTCCAGAGTATGGAAGAAGCACGAGAGAAGTCTTGTATGCGGTTGTGGGAGGTGGAAAAAACGGGGGGTTGAGAGAAGGAGTTCTTGAGAGGAGCACAGGTTGCGCGAGGGGAGGTAACGGGAGACCAGGTCGGAGACGTAGGAAGGGGACAGGTTGTGTATGGCCTTGTATGTCAGGGTTAAGGTTTTGAAGTGGGATCGCTGGGGAGTGGGGAGCCAGTGGAGGGCTTGGCGGAGAGGGGAGGCGGGGGAGTAACGGGGAGATAGGTGGATTAGTCGGGCAGCAGAGTTGAGGATGGTGCGGAGAGGTGCAAGGGGGGAGGCAGGGAGGCCGGTGAACAGGAGGTTGCAGTAGTCCAGGCGGGAGATGATGAGGGCATGGACAAGTGTTGTAGCTGTGCTGTGGTCAAAGAAGGAGCGGATACGGGCAATGTTTTTTAGTTGGAGTCGACAGGCGGTGGTGAGGGCTTGGATGTGGGGCTTGAAGGAGAGGGAGGAGTCGAGGATTACCCCGAGGCACTTGGTGTGGGGGACGGGTGAGAGTGTGCAGTCATTGACGGTGATGGATAGGTCAGGAAGAGGGGGAGGGTTGTTCGGGGGAAAGACGTTGAATTCGGTCTTGTCCATGTTGAGTTTGAGGAAGCGGGCAGAAAAAAAGGATGCAATGGCGGATAGGCAGTGAGGAATTTTGGATAAAAGCGAGGCGATATCAGGGCCAGACAGATAGAGCTGGGTGTCGTCGGCGTAGAGGTGGTATTGGAGACCATGTAACTCGATGAGTTTGCCTAGGCTGAGGGTGTAAATGGAGAAGAGTAGCGGTCCCAGGACCGAGCCTTGGGGAACTCCTACAGAAAGGGGGTGGGACGAGGAGGAGATGTGGGAGTGGGTGACGCTGAAGGTCCTGTCCGTTAGGTAGGAAGAGATCCAGGAGAGGGCTAGGTCAGTAATGCCAAGAGATTCAAGGATTTGAAGTAAGAGGGAGTGGTCAACAGTGTCGAAGGCCGAAGGCAGCAGAGAGGTCGAGAAGGATGAGGACAGAGTAGTGTTGTTTGCTCTTGGCGATCAGAAGGTCGTTATTGACTCTGGTAAGGGCTGTTTCGGTGGAGTGGTGAGGTCGGAAGCCAGCTTGTAGGCGATCAAAGAGAGCACAGGAAGAGAGGTGGGAGGATAGTTCGGAATAGACGTGTTGTTCAAGAAGTTTTGAGGCGAACGGGAGGAGAGATATGGGGCTATAGTTGGAGACTGTTGTAGGGTCGGGGGATGGTTTTTTTTAGGATGGGCGTGATTAGGGCATGTTTGAAGAGTGACTGGAATGTGCCAGAATTGAGTGATATGTTGAAGAGATATGTTAGGGCAAGGATGAGGACTGTGGTGAGGTTAGGGATGAGGTGGGAGGGGAGTGGGTCAAGGGCGCAGGTGGTGAGATGTCATCGTGCTAGAAGGGAGGAGAAGTGGTCCTCTGTCATGGGGGTGAAACTGCATTTGGGCGAGGAGGGATGGGCTGGAGGTGGGATGGGTCGAGGGGAGTGTGTGGTCGAAGCTTTGTCTGAGTTTGTCAATTTTATCTTTAAAGAAGGTGGAGAAGTCGTTGGCGGAGATCAGGGGTGAGGGAGGACGTGCAGGGGGACGAAGTAAAGAGTTGAAGGTTTTGAAGAGTTGTTTGGGGTTGAGAGACAGGGCGGTTATTAGGGAGGAGAAGTAGACTTGTTTTGCGGAGTCAAGGGCAGTCTTGAAGGTATTGAGGGAGCGCTTGTATAGGGTGAAGTGCTTTGTGGAGTGGGATTTCTTCCATTTCCGCTCGGCTGCTCTAGTCGTCCGTCTGAGTTTTTTGGTGAGGGTCGTGAGCCAAGGTTTTTGTTGTACTCGTGTTGTGTTAAATGTGAGTGGAGCAGACTAGTCGAGGGCTGTAGTGAGAGTGGTGTTGTAGAGGAAGGCGGCTGAGTCAGCGTCTTGAGAAGAGGCCAAGTCTGAGAGGGGGAGGAGGGATTCTGAGAGTGAGTGGAAGTCTATGAGCTTAAGGTTTCTGCGAGGGTGGGGGAGTGTCCAGAGAGGGGGGAGCGTGGTAGGGGGGGAGACGGATGAGAAGGTCAGTAGGTTGTGGTCGGAGTGGGTGAGGGTTGAGTATGTGAGGTCGGTGAGGGACCAGAGGCTGGTGAAGACAAGGTCAAGTGTGTGGCCACCAGTGTGCGTGGCGGAGGAGATCCATTTGGAGATGCCGAAAGAGGAGGTGAGGGATAGGAGTCTGGAGGCAATATCATGTATCATGTCCGCTCTCTATTTGAAACTCAACCTTTTCAAAACTGAACAACTTCTGCTTCTGCCCTCCACTAACTAACCTAAATCTGACATCTCTCTCAGTGTGCGGCACCACAATAACGCCTAGGCAGCAGGCTCGCTGTCTGGGTGTTATGTTTGACACTGATCTCTCCTTCACCTCCTATACACAATCCCTCACCCACTCTTGTCGCTTGCACCTGAAGAACATCTCTAGAATCCGCCCATTTCTCACCATGGAAACAACAAAACCGTTCACCGTAGCACTAATCCATTCCCGCCTTGACTACTGCAATTATCCATTAATTGGCCTCCCCCTCTCTAAACTTTACCCTCTCCAGTCCATCCTTAGTGCAGCAGCCAGGATAGCATCACCTATCTGGCCAATCGTTACTCAGATGCCTCCGCTGTGTGCCAGTCACTGCATTGGCTGCCCATACACTACAGGATCCATTTAAAATAGCTTGTTCTCACCCACAAAGCCCTTCACAGTGAAGCACCCCCTTACATCTCCTCTCTCATCTCTGTCTATCACCCCACCCGTTCTCTACATTCTACAAGTGACCTTCGACTAACATCTGCACTAATCCGATCCTCCCACTCCCGGCTCCAAGACTTCTCCCAAGTTGCACTAATTCTCTGGAATGCTTTACCCAAAGAAATCAGGACTATACACAACTTGCATGGCTTCAGACGCTCCCTAAAAACACATCTTTTTAATGCGGCGTATCATGCTCCCTAATAGAAGTCCTTTGTACTGTAGATAGCCCATTCACTATCGACATAACTCTTCTCCAACGCCATCAAGCCCAAAAGCTCTACACAGATTGTCTGGTGACCATTCATGTAACTTTATTTCTATCCCCCATTTCCTCAGGATGCCTTGACCATCACTGTAATAAGCCCCTGTACTTTATGTAACCCCTATCCCGTTGTAGATTGTAAGCTCCTTTGAGCAGGGTCACCTTTATTTTTTACCTTATTTATTGTATTGATTTTTTTACATTGATTCTATGCTTATTGTATGGTATGTAATTACTGTACTGTATTTTTTCTCTACTGTGATTACTAAGGCTGCCTTCACATTTGCTGACCCTCCGCAGCGTTCTGCGGAGGGAATCCGCAAGCTGTCCGCGACATGTTGCGTCCCTGGTGCGGACGAGAGTGTGTGATTTGTACGCAGGCATCCGCCTGCGCACAGATCACACATAGCAGTGAATGGGTGCGCACGGTCATGTGCAATCAAGCGCAGCACCGTGCGCTCCCATTATAAAGATAGGAGCTTGCGGCGGCTGCGGTCACATTGCAGCTCCCCTCCGGAGAACGCTGCGGAGGGGTCAGCAAATGTGAAGGCAGCCTAACTGTTTTGTATTGTATATTATTCTTATACTAAGCACTGTATTGTAAAGCGCTGCGGAATATGTTGGCGCTATATAAATAAAAGTTTTATTATTATTATTATTAGTAGTTACTGAAGTGTTATTTACCTTTCGGTGTCACTTTCTTTAGAGCTTGAAAATGCTGACTTTCTTTATTCCATTTTCCATGCCACACTTCATACCTTTTGTCACGGCCTTTATGGCCGAGACGGAGAAATTTCTAAAAATACAGAAAGATACAGTTACATTCAGCCCGTTACACATTCTACCTTTTTGCAGGTTTCTATACAGTGTCAGTAAAAAAACACATCAATATCACAAGACCTTACTTTTATTACACACTAGTAAAAAGGCCCGATGCAATTGCATCGGGAGCACGGTGAAATGAATTGTGTGTATACAGGCGGGTCAGTGGGTAGCAGAGTATACAGGCGGCTCTGTGGGTACCAGAGTATACAGGCGTGTGTGGTGGTGGTGGCAGAGTATACAGGTGCGTGTGGTGGTGGTGGTGGCAGAGTATATAGGTGTCTGTGGTGGCATAGTATACAGGCATCTGTGTGGTGGCAGAGTATACATGTGTCTGTGGTGGTGGCGGCAGAGTATACAGGCGTGTGTGGTGGTGGGGGCAGAGTATACAGGCGTGTGTGGTGGTGGCAGAGTATACAGGCATCTGTGGTGGTGGCGGCAGAGTATAGAGGCGTGTGTGCTGGTGGCGGCAGAGTATACAGGCGTGTGTGCTGGTGGCGGCAGAGTATACAGGCGTGTGTGCTGGTGGCGGCAGAGTGTACAGGCGTGTGTGCTGGTGGCGGCAGAGTGTACAGGCGTCTGTGGTGGCGGCAGAGTGTACAGGCGTCTGTGGTGGCGGCAGAGTGTACAGGCGTCTGTGGTGGTGGCAGAGTGCACAGGCGTGTGTGGTGGCGGCAGAGTATACAGGCATGTGTGGTGGCGGCAGAGTATACAGGCGTCTGTGCTGGTGGCGGCAGAGTATACAGGCGTCTGTGCTGGTGGCGGCAGAGTATACAGGCGTCTGTGCTGGTGGCGGCAGAGTATACAGGCGTCTGTGCTGGTGGTGGCAGCAGAGTATACAGGCGTCTGTGCTGGTGGCGGCAGAGTATACAGGCGTTGTGTGGTGGCGGCAGAGTTACAGGCATGTGTGGTGGTGGCGGCAGAGTGTACAGGCGTCTGTGGTGGTGGCGGCAGAGTGTACAGGCGTGTGTGGTGGTGGCGGCAGAGTGTACAGGCGTCTGTGTGGTGGCGGCAGAGTGTACAGGCGTCTGTGGTGGTGGCGGCAGAGTATACAGGCGTTGTGTGGTGGCGGCAGAGTGTACAGGCGTGTGTGGTGGTGGCAGTGTACAGGGTTGGGTGGCAGAGTGTACAGGCGTGTGTGGTGGTGGCGCAGAGTATACAGGCTGTGTGGTGGGCAGAGTATACAGGCGTTGTGTGGTGGGGCAGAGTATACAGGCGTGGTGGTGGTGGCAGAGTATACAGGCGTCTGTGCTGGTAGGGCAGAGTATACAGGCGGTTGTGGTGGGCAGAGTATACAGGCTGTGCTGGTGGCGGCAGAGTATACAGGCGTCTGTGCTGGTGGCGGCAGAGTATACAGGCGTCTGTGCTGGTGGCGGCAGAGTATACAGGCATGTGTGGTGGTGGCAGAGTATACAGGCGTCTGTTCTGGTGGCGGCAGAGTATACAGGCGTCTGTGCTGGTGGCGGCAGAGTATACAGGCATCTGTGCTGGTGGCGGCAGAGTATACAGGCATGTGTGGTGGCGGCAGAGTATACAGGCGTCTGTGCTGGTGGCGGCAGAGTATACAGGCGTCTGTGCTGGTGCGGCAGAGTATACAGGCGTCTGTGCTGGTGGCGGCAGAGTATACAGGCGTCTGTGCTGGTGGCGGCAGAGTATACAGGCGTCTGTGCTGGTGGCGGAAGAGTATACAGGCGTGTGTGGTGGTGGCGGCAGAGTGTACAGGCCGTGTGTGGTGGTGGCGGCAGAGTGTACAGGCGTGTGTGGGGTGGCGGCAGAGTGTACAGGCGTGTGTGGTGGTGGCGGCAGAGTGTACAGGCGTGTGTGGTGGTGGCGGCAGAGTGTACAGGCGTGTGTGGTGGTGGCGGCAGAGTGTACAGGCGTGTGTGGTGGTGGCGGCAGAGTATACGGGCGTGTGTGGTGGTGGCGGCAGAGTATACAGGTGTCTGTGGTGGCAGAGTATACAGGCGTCTGTGTGTTGGCAGAGTATACAGGCGTCTGTGTGGTGGCATAGTATACAGGCATCTGTGTGGTGGCATAGTATACAGGCATCTGTGTGGTGGCATAGTATACAGGCATCTGTGTGGTGGGATAGTATACAGGCATCTGTGTGGTGGCAGAGTATACAGGTGTCTGTGGTGGTGCTCCTGCAAGGCAGGGGTTAAAAAAAAATAAAAAAAAAGATTATGCTCACCTCACCCCGAGCCCCCGCTGTCTCCCGCCGTCTTCCGCCGTGTTCCGCTAGGCTCCCGGTGGCTGTGCAGGCTCCCGGTGCCTGCAGTGGTCTTCTATCTACTGCAGTCAAGGACCTGTGGTGATGTCAGAGTCACGTGACCCGCGATTTGCCTGGAGTAAGCTGGTGTCACGTGACTCTAACATCACCACAGGTCCTTGACTGCAGTAGGAGAGCACTGCAGGCACCGGGAGCCTGCAGAGCCACCGGGAGCCTAGCGGAACACGGCGGAAGACGGCGGGAGACGGCGGGGGCTCGGGGAGAGGTGAGGATTTTTTTTTTTTTTTTAACTGTAGAGCGGCTGCGGCTCGTGATGACGCTGCGCGTCATCACTCGCAGTGCCGCTAAAGAGTCTGGGATTCGGCTACAGTGCCCGAAATCCCAACTCCCAATTATATAAGTAGATGTAACCCCTATGGACATTTGTAGGTAGCGAGACGCTAGCGGTGTATGTAGGGAGCTCATGGGGGGGATAATGGCACAGTCATCACCTGCTTCTAACAGCCGCGGGCGGAGCAGAGCTGATCACTGTCAACCTGTGAAATGCCGCTGTCACACACAGTAAGGCCACATTCACACGGTGCATTTTTCGTTTGCTTATTTAAGGATCGCTTTTTCAAAAAACTCATCATCCATTCACACAGTGCGTTTTTTTTTGCTGTATGGAGGCAATGGAAAAGCGGATGTGGACAAACATCCAAGAACTGACATGCTCATTTTTTGTGAGGATCTCTTTTAGAGATAAAAAGCGGATCCTCACAAAGTGGATCATCTGAATACAAAATATGGAAATGCATTGACTTGGCTGGGATTCCAAACGTCACTGGATTTCACTGCAAAAAACGGATCTGTCAAAAACGCAGCAAAAGTGCACCGTGTGAATGTAGCCTAAAGGCCTGACAGACAGGCCAAGATTTAGGGAGGGGGGGCCCAAGGGGCCCGGGACCTGGGCCACCCATCAAGCAGGGGCCTCCCACCAATATAGGGATAAATATCTCCAAACATGTAAAATACACGTCATTTAACAAAAGAGAAACTATTGAAAGTGTGGGGACCTGGCTACAGTCGTACATCATTCTCAGTGGCTGGAGCAGAGTCATGGCACCTGTGTCAGCATCCACTGACCTAATGCTTAGCCTATTATGGCATGCAGCAGCCTTCTCCGATCCCAACAAAGCTGGTAGGCGCTACCTATTCAGCTACATCGCTCCCTTGGATTAGATCAGATGAGAGTTTATTCAGCTACCTTCGAGTTCACGGCTTCGTATCTCTGCATAGAAGTGTTGTGAACTGTGAACTGTATTTTGTACGGAAATCTGCGTGTTTGTTAGATGATCTTCAACTATCATCTGTTGCAGTGGAGCCTGGGCCGGCCTCAGCCAGGGCCCTGGGTGGCTGCGGGGGCCCTTTCGGTGTCGGCAACTTTGTCAGTGCTGGTGTATGCTGCTATACTTTCACATCGCTGCCGCTATAACAGGGGCCCGGGCACTGTCACAGCTGCAGCAATTTGAATGTAATTTATGCACTGCAGCAGAGGAGATCAGCACTTTGTTCATCATTGGAATTTGTACTGCGCATGGGCTAAAGAGGCTGCCATGCGCAGTACAAACAGGAACTTACAGGAGGAAGGAGGCGGAGCCAGGATGTTGGCGCGAGAAGATGATTCTCTACCGCGGAGTGCGAAAGCTGCAGCAGGACTTTACTCTGGATCTTCGGTCTTTCATTGTGTCGCGGTGGGTGAGTATGATCTCTGTCTGTCTGTGTGTGTCTGTCGGTGTATCTTTCTTGCAGCTCCTGTCCTACACAGTACCATCTATTATATTAATAATTGTCTAAAGGTTTTTTGAGTCTGTCTGTCGCTGAAATCGCACGCCACACAGAGGCAGCTCATTGGTTGCCGCCGAATGCGGCAACCAATGAGCGCAGACTATGCAAATAGGCACGAGAATTCAAAATTCGAATTTTGCGCCTATTTGCAGCCCGCGACAGCTGTCGCTGGGATACACGGTGGTCGCAGTGGCGGCTCTCCTCACAGCCTTCCCGCTACTTCTGCCCCCGCTCCCTGCTTCACCCCCGCTCTTCCTGCCCCTCCGCTCCTCCTGCCCCCCTCCACTCCTCGCGGCATCCACCCCGCGGCCTCCCCCTGCCCCTCCGCCCCCCCGTTCCTCATGCCTCTCCGCGGACCCCCCGCTCCTCCTGCCCCCCGTTCCTCATGCCACCCAGTGCTCCCCCCCCTTCCCCTCTCCTCCACAGTGATAAAAATAAAAAAAATCCATAAGGATACTTACACTCCGCCGACTCGCTGCTCCACCTCCGTCTTCCAGCTTCTAGGGGGCTTGAGGACCTGTCGTTGCCTGGGAAACCGATCAGCTGATCACTTTCCCAGGCAACGACAGGTCCTGCCATGGGAGCTACAAGACGGAGGTGGACGGGTGAGTATCCTGCCCCCCCTGCCACCATCCTTCCCCCCCTCCCGCTGGCTCCATCCTGCCCCCCCCCTCCCGCCGGCTCCATCCTGACCCCCCGCCGCCTCCATCCTGCCCCCCCGCCGCCACCATCCTGCCCCCCCTGGCTCCATCCTGCCTCCCCCGCTGCCCCCATCCTGCCCCCCCCGCCGGCTCCATCCTGCCCCCCCACTGGCTCCATCCTGTTCCCCCCCGCCGGCTCCATCCTGCCCCTCCCACATCCATCCTGCCCCCCCCCCCCGCCGGCTCCATCCTGCCCCGCTCGCCCCCATCCTGCCCCCCTACCCCCCGCCACCATCCTGCCTCACCGGCTCCATCCTGCCCCATCGCCACCATCCTTCCCCCCCCCGCCGTCATCCTGCCCCCCCACCACCATCCTGCCCCGCTCGCTCCATCCTGCCTCGCTTGTTCCATCCTGCCCCCCCAGCCAGCTCCATCCTACCCCGCCGGCTCCATTCTGCCCCGCTCACTCCGTCCTGCCCACCCGCCACCATTCTGCCCCCGCTGGCTACATCCTGCTCCCGCCGGCTCCATCCTGCACCACTCGCCATTATCCTGCCCCCCCAGCCACCATCCTGCCTCCCCTCAGCCTCCATCCTGCCCCCCCTCCACCTCCATCCTGCCCCCCCTCCTCCTCCATCATGCCCCCCTCCGCCTCCATCCTGCCCCGCTCCCCAGCTCCATCCTGCCCACCTGCCTCCATCCGAATTCCCCCCGACTTCATCCTGCCCCCCCGGCTCCATCCTGCCCCGCTCGCTCCATCCTGCCCCCCCGGCAGTTAGCGGTCATGTGACCGATCTGCTGATCGGTTTCCCAGGCAACGACAGGTCCTAATGGGTCCTACATGTACTGTAATGTACCGCCATATACTATAGTGCTGCTATACATGCACTGTAATGTACCACCATATACCATAGCGCTGCTATACATGTACTGTAATGTATCGCCATATACCATAGCACTACTGCTATACATGTAATGTAATGTACCACCATATACCATAGCACTGATATATATATATATATACACGGTACTTATGTAGTTCACTCACGTTGACTGAACAGGTTCTGTCAGTTACAGCATGTCAACTACATATATATATACATATTCTAGAATACCCCATGCGTTAGAATCGGGCCACCATCTAGTATACTGTATATAAAGGTCCACACTATATCCTGCATTACAGTGTGTCTTTGTATACTGTTACTGTTTGTATAGTGTGGACCTGTTTACAGTATAGTGATGTGTATACACTTTATACAGCCCCTCAGCATCTATTCTATTTACAGCCAGCACAGCAACAGCCTCTGATATATACAGCCCGGCAGCAGCCCCTCATATATATACAGCCCAGCAGCAGCTTCTAATATATACAGCCCAACAGCAGCCCCTCATATGTATACAGCCCAGCAGCAGCCACTCATACATATACAGCCCAGCAGCAGTCTCTCTGGTATTCAGCATACAGGCCACTCACCAGCCTCTAATATATAATATAGCCTCTATGTTACATATACACAAATCGCAGCCTGCATATTATAATCGTGAATTGTGGTATGTCTTAAAGGGACCCACTAAGGCTGTTTCGCCCGACATCCGGGGCCCTCAAAAACCTGGAGCTGGACCTGTGTTGTAGTACATTGTGAACTGCATACCTTTGGTAAGTATCTAAATATAAATTTCTACAATACACATACATACATATGTACATATTTTAATCTTTAATTCCCTTTCAGGACTTCAAGGGTTAACAAGGTAATTTTGTTACTTTTAGATTACCATCATGGACAATTGTGAAGGAGATAGGCACAGACATTGCACAAGAATTTGGGAGTCTGGGGCTTCTAAAAGATGTAAGGCAAAAGAAGCAACAATGAATCAACAGAAGAGATGGCGAAGACAAGAATATTGGACGAGTTCTTCACTGTTCATTCAAGGCAAGTGTCGGAAAAGAGTAATGACCTTGTAGAATCTGATGATCAACCTGACAATGCTTCAGTGGAATTGGTTGTTAATCCTGGCAAAGAAAAGGCTGAAGTAGTAACGTGTAGAACTGAAGAACACAAAGAAAAGGAGACTGATAGTGGCACACTTTATGAAGAAGGTGAAGTTGAGGGCCCACCAGGGGGCGATGACATTGGACTTTGGCCATCCATTATTTCGGAACAGATGCGAGATTACTGGTTGAAAAGGGGTGTATCAACAATCCAACACTGTGATGAAAGTTTGTTCATTGCACACTCAGTTCAGCAACCTAGAAAGGACCGCAGTATTCCAAGAATGTGCACACTTGGGGTTTCCGTCATCAAAATCATAATGGAGAAGTCATAACGAGGAATTGGTTTTGCTTCTCTCCCTCTAAAGGACGCATTTACTGCTTCACATGCAGATTGATATGCTTTATTACAGCATCTGAGTCTTCTCAGCTTTCGTCTAATGGATTCTGTGATTGGAAACATTCACAAGAGCGTATAAAAAGTCATCAGCAGTCAGCGCAACATCTGAATTCTACAACTGCTTTCAATATCAGGTTACAAGCAATTGGGCGACTTGATACAGAGCTAACACAACAGGTCCAGGAGCATTATTGGAGGTCAGTATTGAAACAAATGTTATTCAGTTTATTGCCGAGCGTGGATTAGCATTTAGAGGAGATAACAAATTGGTTGGATCACCTAGAAATGGAAACTTTCTGGGCATTTTGAACTCATTGCCCAATATGACGACTTTCTTGCACAGCATATCAAAACTCAAGCCAATTGCGGCAAGGGTCATACAAACTACCTGTCATCTACAATTATGGAAGAATTATCAACGTAATGGGTGAACAAGTCCTCACAGAAATTATTTCTCGAGTTAACAAATCAAAATACTACTCCATCACTTTGGACTCTACACCCGATGAAGCTCACGTTGACCAACTAACCCTTATATTGAGGTTTATGGATAAAGATGGCCCTGTGGTACGCTTTGTAACATTCATGGCAAACAAAGGCCATGGCGCTCAAGACATGTTCAATGCCTTGTTGGAATTTTTGAAGAGACATGACCTATACCTGGGAAATTGCCGCGGTCAAAGTAATGACAATTATTGTGTCCCACGAATGGGAACAATCCGTTGTATATATTTCTCTGCATGGTATATTTCCTCCAATCAGAAAATTCCCTGTTGTTGCTAGGTAGACTGTATGAATTTTGGCCCTTTCTTCTTTCCTTAGTTTGTGTCTGTACAGGATGTCCCTCCCTTCTTCCTCAGTTAGTCTGCAGAAGCCACTACTCAAGACACATGTGTATAACCCTGTACAGATTATTCCTTTTCACCTATCGTTCATTGTGACTAATACAAGATTTGGAAGAAAACTACAGCGTTTCTCCTGGTCTTTCTACAGCTGCAGTAACGATCGAGTTGACACTGTCTGTTGCCCCAATGAGTTAAGTACAAGCATACAATTATCTAAGGGACTGGTAATTAGAGCGCTTGGATTTACAGCCATCAGAAGGGGACAGAACAACAATGTATCTGCAATGAGTGACAAATACAACGGCCTGCAAGCCAAAGTGAGAGAGAAGAACAATCTTGCATCCTGGATTCCTTGTACGACACAGTCTTTAAATCTGGTTGCTAAAAATGCTGTAGAAAGCTGCTAGAGTGCCATACATTTTTTGGCCTTTCTTGAAAAGCTGTTCCTCTTCATCACAATTTCAACGGCATCAGCTGCTGACTGAGGCTTTGAAAAATATTGACTCAGCAACAGCATTGACTCTCAAACGTGCCACAACAATGCGTTGGTCCTGCAGAGCTGACGCTACTAAGGCCTCTTAAGCATGACTATCAGCAGGATAAAGATGTACTTAAACAGATTGCTGATGACTTTGAAGAAAAAAGCTGTGTATGGTGTGACGCAGAAGAACTGTTAAGACAAAGGAATCAGCTTGAAATTGGTATTAACACCACCTTCTGGAATGATATCTTGCAAAGAACAGATGCTACTAGTAAAAATCTACAACACGCAAAACTTGATCTAAATACTGCTGTGGCATCACTAACCATCTTAAAAAAACTATGTTGCATCAAAGCGTGACTCCTTCAAAATTTATGAGAAGCAAGGTGAAGAGATGACTGGTTCATCTGAGTATGTTCAGACGTAATCAACGTGTGTCTCAATCAATTGATATGGCCATACGAAGAAGTACAAAAAACTATGTTGCATCAAGCATGACTCCTTCAAATTTATGAGAACAGGTGAAGAGATGACTGTTCATCTGAGTATGTTCACATAACTCAACGTGTGTCTCAATCAATGATTATGGCCATAGAAAGAAGTACAACTCAGCCCTTCTGAAAAATACAGAACAGAGACTTTCTTGCCTATCATTGATCAGTTTATCGCTTCTCTTGACCAACGTTTTCAAGCATATAAAGATATTTCAAGCAAATTTAGCTTTTTTAGCCACCTGAAAGAATTGTCTTTAGACGAGCTTAAGGCCACAGCAGAGCAACTCGTCAGGTCGTATGGTGGGTTTACACGATGCGATATTGGCGTCCAACTCCGACCAAAAGTCACATGGTTCGTGAGTTGGACCCGATATCGTTCCTGCGTTGTACGGTCTGAACATCTGATACGATGCAGGAATGATGGCTATTCGACCGCCCGATATCGGATGCCGGTTGTAGCCTGGATTGTAAAAAAAAGAATGATTTTACCTGAATTATTCTGCGTAAATGATTTTTGTAAATAAACTTGCGTTCATTTCATTTTGTGTTTTTGCATAACATATTGCAACACCTTGAAAAATGGGCCCCGGGCCACCCCCCTCTTAAATGCGGCCCTGCTGACAGATCATTAACAAGGACGAAACACAGCGTCTGGTGACAGTAATAGCTGCTGAGAAAAAAAATGCATTGCACACGGACAGCACACGGATGTCACACGGATGCTAGGCGAGGAAAAAAAAGGAAAAAAAACGCACCCTTGCATAGCAGTTGCATGCCACACGGATCAAACACCGGATGTCACTCGTCCTGCTCTCCTGGATTAGAAACAGTCAGATTTTTCCTACGCCGGTGTGTTTCCAGCCCAAAGCTGAAAGTCAGAACTTTATTTGCATCTGAATTGTTTTGTTCAAAATCCATTGTGGTGATGTATAGAACAAAGGCTAGAAACTCTGTCCAAATATATATGGACCTAACTGTATCTGAAAAGAAGAAGATTTCTCTTTCGGACCACCCCGCAGCCGAGGCTCCAGCCATCAATATATTATTGGTTAACCCTTCACTTACCAGATCAAAGAACTCCTCTTCATTGTCTGTAGCTATTCCTATGCAGCACCTAGAGGAAAGGCAGACAAAAGTCAGGAAAAGTTAGGAAAGGGCAGATCAGGGTCACAGCCTCCTGCAGAACTGTTGGAAAACTACAACTCCCAGCATGCATTAATAGTCACAGGCTGCAGCGCAGGAAGTTGCAGATTCCCACAATAGTCACGGTGTACTCTATTTCTATAGAAATTAAACTAAAGAAGGTAAAACGTAACAAACATCAAATAAAAAGTAACGATGTTATTGAAACCTTCATATAGCAGAGAAGTTCCCTGTATCACTGTGCCAACTCCTGTCCATATACTGGATAAGGCAGAGGTGGGACAACATGAGAGACTGCGACTGCTGCGGAGGCCAAACTAATACATTATACTCAATTCTGCTCAATATATCTCTTCATATAATTGTGAAGTGGCTCCTCCTTTTCCGTCTCGATGTCCGCCTATGTCATAATATGGATATATTATATATATATATACTAGATGGGTGCCCGATGCACAATGCATCGGGATTCTAGTAGAGCTAGTCTCTGACTCGCAATGGCCGCTTCGCGGCCAATGCTTCGCGGTGCTAAGGCGACTCGCCATGCCCGCTGCGCGGGCATAGCGAGTCGCCTTAGAACTGCTCGCAATGGCCGCTTCGCGGCCAATGCTTCGCGGTGCTAAGGCGACTCGCCATGCCCGCTGCGCGGGCATAGCGAGTCGCCTTACAACTGGTCGCATTGGCCGCTGCGCGGCCAATGCATTTTTCGTATCCACATGACGACATTGTCGCATGGTGTCGCATGCGAGTTTGGTGCGCGAAATCCATTCGTAATTATATAATAGATAAGAATATGGATCCTAACACCGCACACAGTTACCACACACCACTACTGAGAGCATCGGGCCCACATCTAGTATATATTTATATATATCTAATATATAAAACCCCAAGACCATTTCTGTCACTTTGGCCAGCACTTCCGTCACTTTGTCATCGGCTACGTGACGTCACTGGAGCCCTACACCCGTTCAGGGTGAACCAAGATGGCGGCCGTAAGCGGGAGCGGGACTCATACAGCCCGCTACACTTACGGACACCCCTACAGTGCTCACACACATACACACAAACACATCCGGACACACACACACAGCCCCGCACATAGCCCGGAATGCCCCTCGCCGCGGCCACGCACAGAGCCCGGTGTGCGTCCTCCCCCATCGGGGAACTCCAGCATCACCGCTGACCGCCCACAGCCCGGTGAGTATCCTCCTCTATCCGGGAGCCGGCCCCCGCCCACACTCCGGTGTGTGGCCTTCGGCACCGCCGCCAGCACTGCCGCTGACCGCCGACAGCCCAGTGAGTGTCCTCCCCCATCCGGGAGCCGGCCCGGCCCACACTTCGGTGTGTGGTCTCCAGCCACATCAATCTCCTCACCCCTCCAGCCTCATATCTCCTCACCCCTCCAGCCTCCCCTCTCCTCACCCCTCCAGCTTCCGCTCTCCTCACCCCTCCAGCCTCCACTCTCCTCACCCCTCCAGCCTCCCCTCTACTCACCCCTCCAGCCTTCGCTCTCCTCAACCCTCCAGCCTCCGCTCTCCTCAACCCTCCAGCCTTCGCTCTCCTCACCCCTCCAGCCTCACCTCTCCTCACCCCTCCAGCCTCACCTCTCCTCACCCCTCCAGCCTCCACTCTCCTCACCCCTCCAGCCTCCCCTCTACTCACCCCTCCAGCCTTTGCTCTCCTCAACCCTCCAGCCTCCGCTCTCCTCACCCTCCAGCCTCACCTCTCCTCACCCCTCCAGCCTCACCTCTCCTCACCCCTCCAGCCTCACCTCTCCTCACCCCTCCAGCCTCACCTCTCCTCACCCCTCCAGCCTCACCCTCTCCTCAGCACTCCAGCCTCACCTATCCTCACCCTCCATCTCACCTCTCCTCAGCACTCCAGCCTCACCTCTCCTCACCCCTCCAGCCTCACCCTCTCCTCACCCCTCCAGCCTAACCCTCTCCTCACCCCTCCAGCCTCTGCTCTTCTCACCTCTCCAGCCTCTGCTCTTCTCACCTCTCCAGCCTCTGCTCTCCTCACCCTCCAGCCTCTGCTCTCCTCACCCCTCCAGCCTCTGCTCTCCTCACCCCTCCAGCCTCTGCTCTCCTCATATATATATGTTTGTATATAATATACATGCGTGTTTATAAATATATACAGTATATACGTGTGTGTGTTTGTGTGTATATGCAAATAATGTGTGTATATACCTCTACATCTAAATAGATTTGTGTGTGTGTATGTGCGTTTGTCTATATGCAATGTACAGTATGTGTATATATGTGTGTATGTAATATAATTTGTGAATGATGTGTGTGTATGTATATATATATTTCTACATCTTTATAGATTTGCATGTGTGTACATATAATGTGTGTATCTAATATATAAAAGCCGAAGGCACTTCCGTCACTTTGTCCGCACTTCCGTCACTTTGTCCACACACACACACATACACAAACACACACACACTCCGCTATACTTACCACCGGCCCTGCGTCCGCCGCCTGGATCCTCAGTCGACATGTCGCCGCCCCCGAACTACTGGATCCAATATGGCATCAAGGAAGTCTCGCGAGACTTCCAGACGCCATATTGGATCCAGTCGTCCGAGGGCGGCGACATGTCGAATGAGGATCCAGGCGGCGGACAAGACGCAGGGCCGGTGGTAAGTATAGCGGAGTGTGTGTATGTGTGTGTATATGTGTGCTGACCACTCTGCCCACGGCACTACGCTGACCACTCTGCCCACGGCGCTGCGCTGACCACTCTGCCCACGGCGCTGCGATGACCACTCTGCCCACGGCGCTGCGATGACCACTCTGCCACGGCGCTGCGATGACCACTCTGCCCACGGTGCTGCGATGACCACTCTGCCCACAGCGCTTCGATGACCACTCTGCCCACGGCGCTGCGCTGACCACTCTGCCCATGGCTCTGCGCTGACCACTCTGCCCAGGGCGCTGCGATGACCACTCTGCCCACGGCGCTGCAATGACCACTCTGCCCACGGCGCTGCGATGACCACTCTGCCCACGGCGCTTCGATGACCACTCTGCCCACGGCACTGCGCTGCCCACGGCTCTGCGCTGACCACGGTGCCCATGGTGCTGCGCTGACCACTCTTCCCACGGCGCTGCGCTGACCACTCTGCCCACTGCGCTGTGCTGACCACTCTGCCCACGGCACTGCGCTGCCCACTCTGCCCACAGTGCTGCGCTGACCACTTTCACCGCACTCACTGCTAACCACTGAGCCACCGCGCTGTGCTAACCACTGAGCCACCGCTCTGTGCTAACCACTGAGCTACCGAGCTGTGCTAACCACTGAACCACCGTGCTGTGCTAACCACTGAGCCACCGCGCAGTGCTAACCACTGAGCCACCGTGCAGTGCTAACCACTGAGCCACTGCGCAGTGCTAACCACTGAGCCACCACGCAGTGCTAACCACTGAGCCACCGCACAGTGCTAACCACTGAGCCACCGCGCAGTGTTAACCACTGAGCCACCGCGCAGTGCTAACCACTGAGCCACCGCGCAGTGCTAACCACTGAGCCACAGTATACTCTGCTACCCACTGAGCCACCTGTATACACTCAATTCATTTCACCGCTCTCCCGTAACTATTAGTAAATAAACTATATATGGATTCTAGACTACCGATTCTTTAGAATCGGGCCGCCATCTAGTATATATATATATATATATACATACACAAGAAAAACAGAAGCAGCGTGTATGGCTGGTTTAAATCAGAGTGCAGAGCGTCCCTGAGGCTCCTTCTAGCCCCTATTATACATACAGTTCAAAGAGGGTCACAGCACTTCTTTTCCAAAGCAAGGGTAGTTTATTCCAGCTCAGGCATACATGGCGACGTTTCGAGCTGTGTCAGCTCTTTATCCAGCCTTTATCTAGGCTGGATAAAGAGCTGACACAGCTCGAAACGTCGCCATGTATGCCTGAGCTGGAATAAACTACCCTTGCTTTGGAAAAGAAGTGCTGTGACCCTCTTTGAACTGTATATATATATATACATATATATATATACATATATATATATATATATATATATATATATATATATATATATATATATACAGTGCAACAGACCAAAATTTTGGACACACCTTCTCATTGAAAGATTTTTCTTTGTTTTCATGACTATGAAAATTGTAGATTCACACTGAAGGCATCAAAACTATGAATTAACACATGTGAATTATATACTTAACAAAAAAGTGTGAAACAACTGAAAATATGTCTTATAGTCTAGGTTTCTTCAAAGTAGCCACCTTTTGCTTTGGTTACTGCTTTGCACACTCTTGGCATTCTCTTGATGAGCTTCAAGAGGTAGTCACCGGAAATGGTCTTCACTTCACAGGTGTGCCCTGTCAGGTCTAATAAGTGGGATTTCTTGCCTTATAAATGGGGTTGGGACCATCAGTTGTGTTGTGCAGAAGTCTGGTGAATACACAGCTGATAGTCCTACTGAACAGACTGTTAGAATTTGTATTATGGCAAGAAAAAAGCAGCTAAGTAAAGAAAAACGAGTGGCCATCATTACTTTAAGAAATGAAGGTCAGTCTGAAAAATGGGGAAAACTTTGAAAGTGTCCCCAAGTGCAGTTGCAAAAATCATCAAGCGCTTCAAAGAAACTGGCTCACATGAGGACCGTCCCAGGAAAAGAAGACCAAGAGTCACATCTGCTGCGGAGGATAAGTTCATCCGAGTCACCAGCCTCAGAAATTGCAGGCTAACAGCAGCTCAGATTAGAGACCAGGTCAATGCCACACAGAGTTCAAGCAGCAGACACATCTCTACAACAACTGTTAAGAAGAGACTTTGTGCAGCAGGCCTTCATGGAAAAATAGCTGCTAGGAAACCACTTCTAAGGACAGGGAACAACAGAAAAGACTTGTTTGGGCTAAAGAACACAAGGAATGGACATTAGACTAGTGGAAATCTGTGCTTTGGTCTGATGAGTCCAAATTTGAGATCTTTGGTTCCAACCACCGTGTCTTTGTGCGACGCAGAAAAGGTGAACAGATGGACTCTACATGCCTGGTTCCCACCGTGTGATGGTGTGGGGGTGCTTTGCTGGTAAACACTGTTGGGGATTTACTCAAAATTGAAGGCATACTGAACCAGAATGGCTACCACAGCATCTTGCAGCGGCATGCTATTCCATCCGGTATTGCAGTTTAGTTGAGGACACAGTCATTTATTTTTTCAACAAGTACAATGACCCAAAACCAACACTTCCCTGAGGCTGTGGATAAGGTGCATTTTTTAGACAATGAAAAATCGCGTGAAGGCTAGCAGGAGAGTGATGGGGTGCTACGCCAGATGACCTGGCCTCCACAGTCACCAGACCTGAACCCAATCGAGATGATTTGGGGTGAGCTGGACCGCAGAGTGAAAGCAAGAGAATGCCAAGATGTGCAAGCAGTAATCAAAGCAAAGGTGCTACTTGAAAACCTAGACAAAGACATATTTTCAGTTGTTTCACACTTTTTTGTTAAGTATATAATTCCACATGTGTTAATTCATAGTTTTGATGCTTCAGTGTGAATCCACAATTTTCATAGTCATGAAAATAAAGAAAACACTTTGAATGAGAAGGTGTGTCCAAACTGTTGGTCTGTACTGTATATATATATAAATATATATATATACTAGATGTGGGGTCTGTGCGCTGTGTCTAGTGTCTGTGGCTGTCTCTCCCTGTGCGCTGTCTCTTCTCTGTGCCGTGTCTCCCTTGTGCCTTTTTCTCCAGTTTGTGCTGTCCCCCCCATGTGCGCCGACTCTGTGTCTCATGTGTGCACTGTCTCCTTCGTGTGTGCCGTCTCTGTCTCCCGTGTGTGCGGTGACTGTGTCTTGTGTGTGTGCTGTCTCCTGTGTGCACCTTCTCTCCCGTGTACGCTGTCTGTGTTTCTCCCATGTACGGTCTCTCCTGTGTGTGGTGTCTCTGTGTGCCTGTCTCTGTGTCCCCCTGTACCTCTGCCTGTCCCCCTGTGCCTCTGTCTGTCTTCCTGTACCTCTTCTCTTACCCTGTGGCTCTGCTTGTCCCCCTGTGTCTCTCCTCTCCCCCTGTAGCTCTGTGTGTCCCCCTGTGTCTCTCTTCTCCCCCTGTGGCTCTGAGTGTCCCCCTGTGTCTCTCTTCTCCCCCTGTGGCTCTGAGTGTCCCCCTGTGCCTCTCCTCTGCCCCTATACCTCTGCCTGTCCCCCTGTGACTGTGTTCCCCTGTGTCTCCTCTCCATTGTGTCTGTCTGTGTCCCCTGTGGCTGTGTCCCCTTTGCCTGTCCCCCTGTGCCTCTCCTCTCCCCCTGTGTCTGTCTGTGTCCCTGTGGCTGTATCCCCTCTGCCTGTCCCCCTGTGCCTCTCCTCTCTCCATGTCTCTGTGTACCCCTATGCCTCTCCTCTCCCCCTGTCTCTGTGTCCTCCTTTGTCTGTCTGTGTCCCCTGTGGCTGTGTCCCCTCTGCCTGTCACCCTGTGCCTCTCCCCTCCCCCTGTCTCTGTGTCCCCCTGTGCGTCTCCTCTCCCCCTGTGTCTGTGTCCCCTCTGCCTGTCCGCCTGTGCCTCTCCTCTCCTCCTGTCACTGTGTCCTCCTGTGCCTCTCCTCCTGCCCCCCCCCCCCCCCGCTTCTCCTCCTGGCCCCCCCGCTCCTCTTCCTGCCCTACCTCTTCTCCTCCGGCCCTCCCCTGCTCCTCCAGTATAGTAAAACAAATTTAAAAAATCCTCAGTGAGGATACTCACCTCTCGCATCTTGTAGCTCCCATGGCAGGACCTGTCATTGTCTGGGAAGCTGATCAGCTGAGCAGTCATGTGACCGATCAGCTGATCACATTGCTAAGCAACGACAAGTCCTCAAGCACAGTGGAGCTAGAAGATGCGCCGGAGGGGTGAGTATCCTCACTGAGGATCTTTTTTTTTTTTTTTAGCACACTGGAGGAGCGGGGGGGGGGGTGGGAGGGGGGATGGAAGAGGAGCGGGGGAGGCCAGAAGAGTAGCGGGGGGGCAGGGAGAGGAGCCGGGGGGGGTGCCAGAGGAGTGGCTGAGGGGCAAGAAGAGGAGTGGGGGGGCCAGGAGGAGAAGCAGGGGGGCAGGGGGAGAAGTAGGGGGGCAGGAGGAGAAGCGAGGGTGGGCAGGAGGAGAAGCGAGAGGAGAGGCACAAGGGGATATAGAGACAGGGGGAGAGGAGAGGCACAGCCACAGGGGACACATACAGAGCTGCGGCCGGATTCGTGTATCCCAGCGATAGCGACGCCGATGTGTCGCTGTTGCCAGGTTTCAGCTTTTGAATGCGCGCAGCTGTTTTGCACACGCTTCACTCATTGGTTGCCGCGGCTGCCGGCGACCATTGAGCGCTGGTGAGCTGGCACGCGATTTCCGTGACAAACACGATTAGGCAATTATATAGTAGATATATATATACACATACATACTGTATATTGAGCCCGTTCTATGCCTGAGAATTTTTATTGGCACATTTTTCATTTTACTGAAGCATTAGCTGAAAACCAAATGTATTTAATTGTGCAAAAACTTCTCTGTACGCCACATTTTTAATGTGAACTTTATGGTCTTTCTTTAAGTTGCCTTGTTGGTGCGGGACTTTGTGGGTGGGGTGTTCTTTCTTCCTCCCCCGGCTGCTTTTCTCCTTTCCTTTATTTACATTTTGTGCTGTGGCCACCACCATTATCCCTATGGCCGGTGCGTGCACATACCGCGATCTCCAGCGCCAGTTTGTTGAAGACACTGTCTCTATGAATTTAATCTGAAACAAACAGGTGACTGGTGATATTCGCAGAGACAGACAGTGTCCTCAGTAAAATGGCGCAGTATGCACATGCACCGACTCCGGCGCCATTTTCAACTACAATGTGAACATGGCATCATACACACACCGGCCATCCCAGCTTCAGACAGAGTTGGTGCATCTTATAATCCAAACAACAGCATAGCACCTTCCCCTGGGGCGCGGTGGTGGCGGAGCGTGGTCACAGGAGGCAGAGTCGTGGTGGTGGGGGTCGGCGGTGCATGATGGGTCAATGCTGTGGGGGGCTCAGGGCTGGGGGGAGGGGTATCCCATCAGGTTATTGCCCACTGCCATTAATCTCCGGCAGTTGACGTGATGGCCTAAAGAAAAATGGCAGCGGAGGCAGCGGAGGCAGCGCAGGCGCAGATTTCATCTGTCCAAGATCTTCATCTGTGCCTGCGCTGCAAGAATCGACATATGCAGATTATTTCTGCATGAGAAAAATAAGCAACGTGTGCACAAGACTTTAGGATCTTCACTGACGTTGCAGCATAAGGATGGGCATAGCGGTTCATGGCAAAACTGCACTAAAAACCTCATAAAAAAACACGATAAAAGCACACTGTGTGCATAGAGCCTTAAGATTGATAAGACATTGTGTCATGATGCACAGCTGTCTATGAGCCAAAACCGAGTACTACGTTACATCAATGATCATTCACTTTAATGGCCACCATGTGACGGTATATTCTTATTATGGACAGGCTTTATATGAAAATCTCTTTGGGTAAAACAATAATGGAGTAGTATTTTAGAACCAATTATTAATTATATTTCCACAATTATCCAAACTACATAGAAGGTGCGACAGGATTTATATTCTCTATATATGATTTCTGTGCACATAAAAATTAAAAGGGAACCGGTCATTCTTTTCAGGTACCTAAACCTGGGACATACCGATATAATGTACCCTCAATAGTGATGAGCGGATAGCAAGACATTCGGGTTCAGATTGCACTTCCAAACACTTTGAAAGTTTCAGTATTCGTCATGAATAATGAACCTAATGCAAGTCAATGAGGAACCTGAATATTCTTCAGGGAAATCTTCCAGAATTCATCATTGACTTAGATTAGGTTCATTATTCATGACTGAAACCGTTCAAGTGCTTGGTAAGAGCAATCCAAACCCAAATACCAAACTATTTACTCATCACTAATCCTGACAATAATAATAATAATAATAATAATAATAATATAATAATATAAATTACTTGTTGATAGTTATGGTCTTGTCGAGTTTATGCCGTAAAGATACACGAAACTCCTTTGCCTGGTCTTTCCGTAATCTGAATCCTTTTTCATCGTATGGAGCCCACCTATATAAAAATAAAAATGTATGAATGCCAGTAATGCAGACAGGAAGGCAAAACACAGGAAAGTAGTAATAATTGCTTTTTTTTCGGCTGAGTGCACATGTCCAGTAATCATCTGTTAGAACGGATCCTGCAGAGATCCATAGGAAATAAAAGTTGTGCACGATCCGATTTTTGATATTAGGGCCACTTTACACACACCAACTTCTGTGACCAACTTCTGAACAGATCTCTGGTTGCAGTGAAATCATGGACACATTGTTACATTTGTACACAGCCACAAAATGGAACTATGTGTCCATGATTTCACTGCAACCAGAGATCTGTTCAGAAGTTGGTCACAGAAGTTGGTGTGTGTAAAGCGGCCCTTAGAGTTTATGGATAATGGATCCGTTAACTGATTGCTATTTATCTTCCATTTTTCTTTCATTTGTTAAGGATCCGTGTTTTGCTTACTGGATCCACTATAAATGGAAGATAAATAGCAATCAGTTACCGGATCCACTCTCCATAGTCTCTTATGTTATAAGAACGGATCCTACATAACGTTTTTCAAATGGATCTCTGCAGGATCTATTCTAAAGGATGATTACTGGAGATGTGCACTCAGCCTTATTAATCACAAAATCACTCATCGGGAGTAATGCCACTATAGTGGAGCCCAGTGATTGGCTGCAGCGTGACTTCCACTGAAGTCATGAGACACTCCTGCAGCCTGTGACCAAAGGCTGGAGCAGCAGAGGTGAGGCAGCAATGGACTTGTCAGGGGTGAATAAAGCTTATTTTGTCATTGTTTCAGTTGTCAAATCAGAGAAATAAATCAGCAGTGAGACCTCCAAGAGGCAGATGTCCCCTACACTAATCAGCACTGAGACCCCCAGGAGGCAGATGTCCCCTACACTAATCAGCACTGAGACCCCGAGGAGACAGATGTCCCCTACACTGATCAGCACTGAGACCTCGAGGAGGCAGATGTCCCCTACACTGATCAGCACTGAGACCCCCAGGAGGCAGATGTCCCCTACACTAATCAGCAGTGAGACCCCGAGGAGGCAGATGTCCCCTACACTGATCAGCAGTGAGACCCCGAGGAGGCAGATGTCCCCTGCACTGATCAGCACTGAGACCCCCAGGAGGCAGATGTCCCCTACACTAATCAGCAGTGAGACCGCGAGGAGGCAGATGTCCCCTACACTGATCGCACTGAGACCCGAGGAGGCAGATGTCCTCCTATCAGCACTGAATCAGCCCTCCCATCCATGAGACCCCGAGGAGACAGAGATGTCAACAACCCTTCACTAATCAGCAGTGAGACCCCCAGGAAGCAGATGTCCCTACACTAATCAGCAGTGAGACCCGAGGAGGCAGATGTCCCCTACACTTATCAGCATTTAGAACCCCATCATTAGGAATAATGAAGCTCCTTAGAGCCTGAACCTCCCCCAGCACATCACCACCACATACACAGAGCAGGATCACACATGGATGGATACACTGATGGCTCATACAAGACATCCCTGGTCCATAAGCTCCTAGCTGCGGAACACAGTTACAACATTAGGGAAGGAGATTAAAATTTGGGCAGGTGCGTACTGAGTTTTTGGAGCAAGCAAGTTTTCCGTTTTTAAGGTGGATTTGGCTCATTTGCATTCAGTTTCTGGTCCAAAAACGCTTCAAAAAACATCATGTATATGTAACCTTAACCCCTCCTTGACCAATGACATACATGAATAGATGTGATCTGATCAGCCAACAAGTGCAGCAAAGGGGTGCGCATTTGTCTGGACTTTGTATGACATCATCTGTATTGTGTCACGCTTCCGGGGAAGGCGCCCTAGAGTAGACCCACGGGCCGTGGTAGCGAACTCCCCTGGATGAGCTGGTCCTAGTTTAACCAACCCCTATACAGGGATTGTCAGGGGCAAGCCCAGGCGGTCTAAATACCACAGCTGCTAGTACCAGGGGGGCGGCTCGTAAGGTTAGCCTATGCTACGGCACAGCTAAGGATTCCGGGATAACAGGGTACAAAACAAGGAGAGCAGGAATGGTGCTACCGGGGAAGAACACAGCAAGGGTACAGGAAACAGAGTCCAAGGCTGGAAGAACAGGAATGGCTCTAACGGAAGAGAGTACAAGGAAGGCCTGACCAACAGTCAGCAAGGCAGAAGCAAATGACTTAATAATCAGGCACCTCCCATCAGTAGAGGAAGAGCAGCTATTGGTCAAGGGGAGTGTCAGGTTGGACCGTGGCGGCACCTAGAGTCACAGGGGAGGAGTGCACCTAGTGCGCCGCTGATTGGTCACATGAATACGACCATTGTAATGTGCTCATGTGTGAGCCCGGTGGTCGGCTGACAGGAAGGGAACCCAGAGACGGCTCCGAGATACAGTACCCCTGGACGCTGGATGCCCGGTTGGCAGAGGGGCAGAGGATGCCGACCCGGGAGAGGTGAGCTGGGGAGCGGTGCCAGGGGACCTAACATATTGCACATACCCCCACTGCACCTGGCCCCCGCTGCATCTGATGCCTGGCTCCATCTCATCCCCCTGCTGCATCTCATCCCTATGTGCTGTGCATTTGTCTTGACTTGGTATGACTTCATCTGTATTGTACATCCCCCCACTGCACCTAGCCCCCCGCTGCATATGATCCCTGGCTCCATCTCATCCCCCTGCTGCATCTCATCCCTGCATGCTGTGCATTTGTCTGGACTGGGTATGACCTTATCATCAATCATTGCATCCCCCCTACTGCACTCGACCCCTCACTACATCTGTTCCCTGGCTGCATCCCATCCGCCTGCCGCATCTCATCCCCATGTGCAGTGCACTCGTCCTGACTTGGTGTTGTGCCCTTGGTCTTGATCTGACTTGACTCCATCAGTATAGCTCACCCTCCCACTGCATCTGATCCCTGGCTGCTTCTGACCCCCTGCTGCCTCTCATACCCTGCTCACCGTATACAATGTTTCCGCTTCTTTTCACTCTCACCCCCATCCTTCTCCACTTCCTACTACCCCCACTTATCCCTCCACCCAGCAGCGAAGTAATTCTCTCACCCTCCATCCTATCTACCCACCTAACCCACTCTTCTGAACTGTTCCTTCACTTTCAATCCTCTGTCTCTAAACAGGCACGCCCATTACGTAAACTCTTCTGCTCCCACCTTGTAACACTCTCCCTGCTCTTCCTACTTGCTGGTGATATTTCTACTAATCCTGCCCTTCCACCACCACATCTCCACAGTCACTTTTACCCCATACCCACGACCCATCACTAACCCACGTAACCTCAACAACCTTAGACCCATTTCTCCAGTCTCTGCTCCCCCAGTCTCTCTACCTGGCGCACTCTGGAACCCCCGTTCGGTCTGCAATAAACTCCCAAACTCCCAAAGACCTCTTTATCTCTAACAAACTCTCATTCCTTGGCATCACTGAAACCGGGCTCACCCGCTCTGACACAGCCTCTCCTGCTGCACTCTCTTATGGTGGACTCAGCCTTCCCCCCCGCCCCTCTAACAAACATGGCAGAGGTGTTGGCTTACTCCAGTCCAATAACTGCTCCTTTACCCCTATTCCAATGCCACTGCTACTCTCCCCTCTTTCGAAGCCCACTATGTACGTCATTTACCGTTCCCTTGGATCCACCACCTCCTTCCTTGACCATTTCACCACCTGGCTACTTCACTTCCTTTCTATGGACATCCCCACAATCATCATGGGCAATTTCAATATCCCCATTAACACTTCCCACCCAGCCGCCTCTAAACTTCTTTCACTGACAACTTCCTTTGGGCTCTCCCAATGGTCCTCCTCTACCACTCACAAAGATGGCCCCAGCTGGACCTCATCTTCACCTTCCTTTGCTCCCTCACTAACGTCTCAAACTCACCCCTCCCCCTGTATGACCACATTCTACTGACTTTCTCCTCCCCTACTGCACCACCCCTACTCCGCAAACTCAATCACCCTCGTAGAAACCTAAAACACATTGATTTACACTCATTCACAGAATCCCTTCTCCTTCTTGCAGACATAGCTTCCATACGCCACACAGACGCTGCCACCACCCTATATAACACCACAATAACTGCGGCCCTATACTTAGCCTGCCCCTTCACATACAACACTCCTCGCACAAACAGGCAACAATGGCACACCACCCTCACTAAAAACCTGAGACAGGCTTCCAGGATTGACAATAGGAGAAGGAAGAAATCTCATTACATTGAGCACTGCGCGTTGTTCAAGCAGTCCCTCACCAACTTCAAGTCCGCACTTACTGATGCAAAACAAGCTTTCTTCTCATCCCTAATAACCTCCCTGTGCCACAATCCCAAACAGCTTTTTAAAACTTTAAGTTCATTACTCCGTCCGCCCGCTCCTCCTCCCTCTCCCCTTATCTCTGCTGAAGACTTTGCCTCCTTCTTCAAGCAAAAGATTGATAAAATCAGAGACAGCTTTGACCAACTGTCCCCAAAGCTCCCCCTCTCACCTACACTGCCCTCTCCTTCCATAAACTGCTTTTACCCCATAACTGAAGATCAGCTCTCCTCCCTTCTGTCAAAGTCATACCTTACCACCAGCGTCCACGACCCACTCCCCTCCCACCTCATTGCCAGCCTCACCTCAGTCTTCATCCCAACCCTAACCCATCTCTTCAACTTATTACTTACTACTGGCATCTTCCCCTCATCCTTCAAACATGCCTTGATCACACCCATCCTCAAATAACCCTCCCTTGACCCAGTATCTGTTTCTAACTATCGCCCTATATCTCTTCTCCCCTTCGACTCAAAACTACTTGAACAACACGTTCATTCAGAACTGTCCTCCCACCTCTCCTCCCGCTCCCTTTTTGACCACCTACAATCCGGGTTCTGACCCCACCACTCCACCGAAACAGCCCTAACCAAAGTCACCAATGACCTACTGACGCCAAGAGCAAGCGACACTACTCCATCCCTCTCCTCCTCGACCTATCTGCCGCATTCAACACTGTTGACCATTCCTTCCTACTTCAGATCCTGGAATCTCTTGACATCACTGACTTAGCCCTCTCCTGGATCTCCTCATACCTAACGTACTGGACTTTTAGCGTCACCCACTCCCACACCTCCTTTTCACCCAATCCCCTATCCGTCGGTGTCCCTCAATGCTCGGTTCTGGAACCACTACTCCTCTCCATCTACACCAGAGGTCCCCAACTCCAGGCCTCAAGGGCCACCAACAGTGCAGGTTTTCAGGATTTCCTTAGTATTGCACAGGTGCTAATGTGATCATCTGCACAGGTAATGATTCCAAACCCTGTGCAATACTAAGGAAATCCTGAAAACCTGCACTATTGGTGGCCCTTGAGGCCTGGATTTAGGGACCTCTGATCTACACTCTCGGCCTAGGAAAACTCATTGAGTCCCATGACTTTCAGTACCATCTCTACGCCGATGACACCCAGATCTACCTGTCTGGGCCCGACATCACCTCCCTACCATTCTAAATTCCACAATGCCTGTCTGCTATCTCATCCTTCCTCTCTGCTCTCTTCCTTAAGCTGAACATGGACAAAACTCAATTCATCGTCTTCCCCCCCAAGTTGCTCTCCCCCACTACCCGACGTATCCATCCTTGTCAACAACTGCTCACTCTCCCCAGTCCCCCACGTCAAGTGCCTCGGGGTAATCTTTGACTCTTTCCTCTCCTTCAAGCCTCACATCCAGTCCCTTGCCACCTCTTGTCAACTCCAGCTCAGAAACATTTCCCGGATTCGCACTTTCCTTGACCATGACTCTGCTAAAACACTTGTTCATGCTCTCATCATCTCCCGCCTTGACTACTGCAACCTTCTGCTTACCGGTCTCCCCGCTACCTACCTTGAACCTCTCCAATCTATCCTAAACTCCGCTGCCCAACTAATCCACCTGTGTCCCCGCTGTTCCCCTGTCTCCCCCCTCTGCCAAACCCTTCACTGGCTCCCCACTTCTAAGAGATCCCGGTTTAAAATGCTAACCATGACATACAAAGCCATCCACAACCTGTCCCTTCAATACATCTCTGACATGGTCTCCTGATACCTACCCTCACGCACCCTGCGATCCTCCCAAGAGCTCCTTCTTTACTCTCCTCTCATCTCCTCTCGCAACCGCATACAGGATTTCTCCTGAGCATCTGCTATACTCTGGAACTCTCTCCCCCAACACATCAGACACTCGCCTACCCTGGGAACCTTCAAAAGAAACCTGAAGACCCTCCTCTTCCGTCAATCCAACAACCTGCAATGAGACCCAGCTCACTGCATCGTCTCACTATCGGCACTACCCCCTCCACTATCCCCTACAGGATCCTCACCCCTCCTGTATCTGTACGACTTGATTGTCATATATATTGTACTTGTCCTCATCTGCCCTTTCCATATGTAAAGTGCCATGGAATCTAATGGCGCTATATAAATAATAATAATAAAAATAATAAATAATCTGATGACTCCTGTTCCTGTTATGACATATTTTTTGTGGATGTTGTCTGTGCGCCGGTGTTCACAGGAGATGATCATTGTGCTATGCAGAGACGTGCAGATGATAATGCTCAGCTCTGTACAGCACAAGTGATTGGACAGTGTAGCCTTCAAGTCCCCTAAAGGACTATTAAAAACAATAAAAAGTAAGAAAAAAATGTAATATATACCGTAATAATAATCTTATAATATTTATTCATTTATATAGCGCTATTTATTCCATAGCGCTTTACACACATTTGCAACACTGTCTCCATCGGGGCTCACAATCTAAATATCCTATCAGTATGTCTTGCAAGTGTGGGAGGAAACTGGAGAACCTGAAGGAAACCCATGCAAACACAGGGAGAACAACTCCTTGTATATGTTGACCCTTGCTGGAATTGAACCCAGGACCCCAGCGCGGCAAAACTGCAACGCTAACCAGTAATATATGAAAAAAAAAGACACCCCCCCACAAAAGTTCAAATCAACCCCCTTTTTCCCCATTAACATAAAACAAAATACACATATTTGGTATCGCTGTATTCAGAATTGCCAATCGATCAGAATATAAAATAAGTTAATCCGATCAGTAACCTACGTGACACAAAAAATAAAAACACTAGAATTCCGGGTTTCTACCAACATTGCAATAAAAGGCAATAACAGGCAATCAAAATGTTACATAAGCACCAAAATGTTATAATAAAAAAACATCAGCTCAAGATGCAAAAAATAAGCCCTCACACAGCCCCCGATCCCGAAAAATGAAATGTCACAGGTCCAAAGGTGACAAATGCACAATTTTTGGGGAACAAATTTCAGTTGTTTTTTTCCACTCCATAAAAAATACATAAAACTATAAATGTTTGTTGTCTACGAACTCATCCTAACCTGGTGAATCACACTGACAGATCGGTTTTACCATATAGTGAACACGGTAAATAAAAAGTCAAGAAAACCATAGTGGAATTGCATTTTTTTGCATTTTTAATTATTTTCTGGATTTCCTGTACACTATATGGTAAAATGAATGATATCATTCAAAAGTACAACTCGTCCCACAAAAAACAAGAAGTCATATGTTTATATTGACAGAAAAATAGAAGTTATGGCTGTTAGAAGGAGAGGAGGAAAAAACGAAAGTGAAAAACAGAAAATCAATGGGGGTGAAGGGGTTAAGAGACTTTCTTTTTCGAGATCAGGAAAAAATTGACTAAATGGATACGGCATAAAATATCAAAAGAATTTAAACTCTTCTGATGATTTAGAAAATGAAGTCCCCTCCTACCCAGTGATCGGCTGCAGCGGTCACTGAGATGTCAGTGATGGAGCTGGGGCACAAGCCATTTTATCACAGGCTCTTCTATGCCTCCATGTAGTTACATTTCTTAGGCCGGCTTCACATCACACTTTTCAGCTGTCAGGTTCTGTCCGGTGTTTTGCAGGATGCCCCGGACAGAACCTGACAGGCCTGTACGTGCACAAACTGAGAGCGAATATGCCCTCCCATCCTGTTTTGTGCAGGATTCGTTTGTGGAGCTGGCGCAGTGCTGAAGTTTCAGCCGTACAGCTCGTCATGGTGCTGAACTTCAGCGGCGCCTCTGACATCCTGCTCTGTCTAGATGCTGAACGAGTGCGGCTGCTTTTCATAGCCACCGCTGTTTCAGCACCAGGCATTCGGGAACAGGTACGATTATTTGCCGGATTTGGGGCGATCTAGCAGCCATAGACTCACATGTTATGGGTGCCGGATCGCCCTGAATCCGGGAGGATACGATTTTGTCTGATTTTGTCTTTTGCACAGGACATAAAAAATTATGCAAACTCCAATTTTGTGTCCGGGGCAAAAAACAAACACAACCGGATCCAGCCGGACAGACACAAAACCGGAGGCCAAATAAGCACAATACGACGCCATAGAGATACATGGGGGGCAAAATCGGATCCGTGTCTTTCCGGTTCACACCAGACAGACCCGGACCTGAAAAACAGTGGTGTGAAGCCGGCCTTACAATTTTAGGGAAACCCCCATTAACCTTTATAATGTTTCCTGTTGATAAAACTGAGCACAAAAAACCCAAACCAGCGGCCGCACACCGCAGATCTTACCTGTGTATCCCCTTCTTGTTCTTCTCTTTAATTTCAAAGAATACTGAATATGGCAAGTCGTCGGGAGAAGTTTGCCCGCTGGACATCTAAAAAGAAAAAAGATATAAAGATATGAAGATATAGTAACATAGTAACATAGTAACATAGTTTTTAAGGTTGAAGGAAGACTTTAAGTCCTTCTACTTCAACCCATAGCCTAACATGTTGATCCATGTTAGGATTTCTATCCTATACAATAAGGGTGGGGAACTCCAGGCCTCGAGGGCCAAAAACAGTGCAAATTTTCAGGATTTCCTTAGTATTGCACAGGTTATAATCACCTGCACTGGGGATGAGTCCAACTCCTGTGCAATGCTAAGGAAATCCTGAACACCTGACTCGTTGGCGGCTCTCGAGGCCTGGAGTTCACCACCCTTACTATACAAGAAGGGTGTAAGTGCTATCTAGGCTGAGAGATACACAGGTGCAATATACAGAATTATATAGAATATACAGATTATACAATATACAGAATTATATATAGATCCCATATAGAAAACAATCAACACATTAAATAGATTTTTCAATGTTATACTGCATGAATTATGTCTAATTTACATATTGTTGTTTCAGTATGTTTCCACATACATCGCTCCCTGCTGAATCCCGCTGCCTCCTTCCCTCTTTCTTTTAATTCTTCTTTAGATACATTGTTTCATATATGTGGTGTTTCCTATGATTAAGGACCCCTGAAGGGTCTGAAACGCAGAAGGTTTTCACCTTACATACAATTTTATTTTTTGTGTTTTTTAAACTTTTTTCTAATAAAATGGACTTTTTAATTGCAGGGGATGTTACCCTGGGGACTGCAGGGGATGTTACCCTGGGGACTGCAGGGGATGTTACCCTGGGGACTGCAGGGGATGTTACCCTGGGGGCTGCAGGGGATGTTACCTGGGACTGCAGGAGATGTTACCTGGGACTGCAGGGGCTGTTACCCTGGGGACTGCAGGGGATGTTACCCTGGGGCTGCAGGGGATGTTACCCTGGGGACTGCAGGGGATGTTACCCTGGGGACTGCAGGGGATGTTACCCTGGGGACTGCAGGAGATGTTACCTGGGACTGCAGGAGATGTTACCTGGGACTGCAGGGGATGTTACCCTGGGGGCTGCAGAAGATGTTACCCTGGGGACTGCAGGGGATGTTACCCTGGGGACTACAGAGGATGTTACCTGGGACTGCAGGGGATGTTACCTGGGACTGCAGGGGATGTTACCTGGGACTGCAGGGGATGTTACCCTGGGGACTGCAGGGGATGTTACCCTGGGGGCTGCAGGGGATGTTACCTGGGACTGCAGGGGATGTTACCTGGGACTGCAGGGGATGTTACCTGGGACTGCAGGAGATGTTACCTGGGGCTGCAGGGGATGTTATCCTGGGGACTGCAGGGGATGTTACCCTGGAGCAGAGGTCCCCAATGTCAGTCCTCGAGGGCCGAACCAGTGCAGGTTTTCAGGATTTCCTTACTATTGCACAGGGATTAGAATCATTGCCTGCTGTGCAATACTAAGGAGATCCTGAAAACCTGCACTGGTTCGGCCCTCGAGGACTGACATTGGGGACCTCTGCCCTGGAGGCTGCAGGGGATGTTACCTTTGGGGACTGCAGGGGATGTTACCCTGGGGTTGCAGGGGATGTTACCTGGGGCTGCAGGGGATGTTACCCTGGGGGCTGCAGGGGATGTTACCTCTGGCTGCAGGGGATGTTACCCCTGGCTGCAGGGGATGTTACCCTGGAGGCTGCAGGGGATGTTATCCCTGGGGGCTGCAGGGGATGTTACCTGGGGCTGCAGAAGATATTACCCTGGGGTTGCAGGGGATGTTACCTGGGGCTGCAGGGGATGTTACCCTGGAGGCTGCAGGGGATGCTACCCTGGAGGCTGCAGGGGATGTTACCCTGGAGGCTGCAGGGGATGTTACCTGGGGCTGCAGGAGATGTTACCCTGGGGGCTGCAGGGGATGTTACCCTGGGGGCTGCAGGGGATGTTACCTGGGGCTGCAGAAGATGTTACCCTGGGGTTGCAGGGGATGTTACCCTGGGGACTGCAGTCCATGTTACCTGGGGCTACAGGGGATGTTACCCTGGGGTTGCAGGGGATATTACCCTTAGGAGCTGCAGGGGATGTTACCCTGGGGGCTGTAACTCTGGGGCTGCAGGGGAGTTACCCTGGGAGAGGCAGATTAATGTTACCCCTGACACCCCAGCACACCATGTGACACTATATGAGAGGGAGGGGTGTCACATGGTGTGCTGGGCCTGAAGTAATATTATACTGTACTGTATGTTGCACTCTATACTTTGAAGGGCAGGGGTATTATTTGATGGGATGGACATTACAATGTATACTGCATAAGAGGAGATTGGGGAATGTCTCATATTGACTGAGAACTTTGTGGATCTGGATGCCAGCATGCAGAGATTAAAGGGGTTGTCCGGCCTTGGGTTACAAATCTACAGTTACTTTATGTGACTGCAGACTTGCCAATCCTCACAGTATACACACAGTCAGGCTTCTCCGGTGCCTGCAGCTGGTGCATGACTGCAAGTAGCATATGTGATTTGCATACATGCACTCATGTGTCGACATTCACGGCCTTGATCAGTACAAGTGAATTGAGTGAGGGCAGATACATCCAACCAGAATATGGTGGGAATTATGCAAATCACATACATATGGTCACATGACTGATCCCGACACTGGAGGATTATCGCACACTGCAAGGATTCACAAGTCTGCAGTTACAGAGTGACGGAGTCTTGTACCTCAAGCCTGGACAGCCCCTTTAATCTGGAAGAACATCAGTCACCTTTAATGAAGTGGTGGCCATGAGTAAAGGGAATCTGTCAGCTGATTCATGCTGCCCAAACCACATCTGGGGGTGGCACTGGACTAGTTTGGTCTCTCCCTATTTTCTCTGGCTGGACCTTCTAACTGTATTAATGGGAAAAAGATCCCTGGATGAGATCGCACAGCACAGTCGGCATCTATTCTGCTGCTTACAGCTTCCTATCAAAGTGGTTGTGCCAAGTTATCACTTAGCCACAGAGTAGAGGATAATATCCAGATGGAGCCCCAGTGATCCTAACAACAAATGGAGCCAAGGTGGAGTTTGCTCATCTCTGCTCTGTTCATTCTCACTGAGGGTGTTCATCTATTTTTTGAAGTTATCTGTGTTCTGGGTAAATGACCAAGTGACGTTGGTTTCACACTTGTGGCGCGTCCACATCAATTTGAAAACGGGAGCATCTGCAGCTGGCCATGTGTCTGCAATCGCAGCCTGACGGATGCAAAGGTCCAAAGTGAGACAGGGAACCGTACAACTCCGAAAGTGGGCTAATGCGGATAAAGAAGCTGGTATGGAGTCCCTCAAGTAGAATCTCAGGGGACTCCAGAGCTTGCCTCAATTGCCGATCTAAGCCCGTTCGGCCATAAAGTCAGATAACTGACCACACTATACTGCCATATACTCACTGTCTGGAACACCGTAAACGAATGAAGTTACATGGGGATCACAGGCGTCGCACGGATGCCACCATGCTTGTAGCAGGGAAAGTCCATGAATGAAAAAGAGAAGTTCCTGTCTTCATTAACAACTTTTAAAACAAATCCATTTCAGTAGCAATGGAGCCACAGGGGCCAAGGTGCCCAATCCGATGCGTTGCGGCAGATAGAGCCTTAGTCGTGCATAGAGTCTGCCCCTGTGGTTCCATTGCTACTGAATGGAGAGAGCTTAAGGTACCGTCACACAGGGAGATATCTCCCGCGATGTTGCCGGCAACTGAGGGGCGTGGTCAGGTTGTGGCGACATCGCCGGAGAGTTGCCTCGTGTGACAGGGCGATAATCAGGGGAAAAATCGCCTGAGTAACATCGCCAGGTTTCCCAACAATGTTGGGAAACCTGGCGATGTTGGTCAGGCGATCATGCCTGATCGCCCTGTGTAACGCGGCAACCTGCAATGTTGCGGGCGATTCCGCCTATCTACAACATTGCGAGTTATCGCTCGCTGGGTTGCTGGGCAACCCAGCGAGCGATAGCCGCGGCAACTAGCCGGCGACATCGCCGGTAAGTTGCTCAGTCTGACATCTCCCCGGCGATGTTGTCAGGGATGCGCGCTCCCGCGATCGCCGGCAACATCGCCGGCGATATCTCCCTGTCTGACGGTACCTTCAAAGGGAGGAATAGAAAATGATAGCAGTTACATATGGATTTCTGACCTGACAGATTCCCTTTAAGTATAGGGACACATGCCGGGTCAGGAGGCTTCAGGAGTTGGGCGGATATGCACGCAAGACAAGAAAATGCAAGTGTGAGACCACCCTAAATCCATATTTACCCCACCGAATATTGTTCAGGGGTGATATTGTATATGAATTGTTGTGGGTTTGTATGCCAGTGCTTCTTATTAGTACCAGCCTGACCCTGAGCAGTATAGCTATGTATATGTGTGCGAATGTAAGGCATTCATTCAGATGTCCGTGTTACATGTTCTGAGTTTTTCACTGATGCAACACGTACCCATTATAGTCTTTGGGGCTGTTTACCTGTCCATTTTTTCATGGGCCACATGTCTGTGCGAATGTGGCGCCCCGCATGGTCAGGCGTCACAGAGGGGTATTGCTCCCGTAAAAGAGGTGTAATTGCCCCAGCTGCAAGTGGACTCTAGGTTGGTGGGTGGGACCCATTCCCAGCACTCCCATATTAGCTGAGCGGTGGGAGGTTACCCAGGAGGGGATATATTCACCTCTAGGGGGATCAAGGAGGTCTTTTGTCAGCAGAATGGCTTACTAGGAGCAAGAATAGTGGGCAAGAGAGGGAGAGGGTTTGGAACAGTCGAAGGAGGAGAGTTGGAAAAAGTGTGGAACAAGGCGGAAGGTCAAACCGGGGCGGTTTCAAGCCGAACCAGAGGGAAGAAGAAGGGACCTTGAGGAGGTCCTGAAAAAGGGCGCCCGACGAGAGAAGTCCGGGCCATACTCCAGGGGATACTCCAGTCCATGACGGGTCTATGGCTGACAGGAGAGGTTGGGGGGCAGCAGGAGAGGTGGGGGGTCTATGGTTGACAGGAGAGGTGGGGGTCTATGGCTGACAGGAGAGGTGCGGGAGGCTGCAGGAGAGGTGGGGGGTCTATGGCTGACAGGAGAGGTGGGGGGTCTATGGCTGACAGGAGAGGTGGGGGCGGCACAGGAGAGGTGGGGGGCTATGGTGCAGGAGAGGTGGGGGGGTCTATGGCTGACAGGAGGGGGGGGGGGGGGTCTATGGCTGACAGGAGAGGTGTGGGGGCAGCAGGAGAGGTGGGGGGTCTATGGCTGACAGGAGAGGTGTGGGGGGGCAGCAGGAGAGGTGGGGGGTCTATGGCTGACAGGAGAGGGTGGGGGGCAGGCTGAGAGAGGTGGGGGTCTATGGCTGACAGGAGAGGTGTGGGGGCAGCAGGAGGGTGGGGGGTCTATGGCTGACAGGAGAGGTGCGGGGCAGGAGAGTGGGGGTCTATGGCTGACAGGAGAGGTGGGGGGCAGCAGGAGAGGTGGGGGGTCTATGGCTGACAGGAGAGGTGGGGGGTCTATGGCTGACAGGAGAGGTGGGGGGTCTATGGCTGACAGGAGAGGTGGGGGGTCTATGGCTGACAGGAGAGGTGGGGGGTCTAGGCTAAGGAGAGGTGGGGGGTCTATGGCTGACAGGAGAGGTGGGGGGTTATGGCTGACAGGAGAGGTGGGGGGTCTATGGCTGACAGGAGAGGTGGGGGGTCTATGGCTGACAGGAGAGGTGGGGGGGTCTATGGCTGACAGGAGAGGTGGGGGTTGGCACAGGAGAGGTGGGGGGTCTATGGCTGACAGGAGAGGTGGGGGGGTCTATGGCTGACAGGAGAGGTGGGGGGTCTATGGCTGACAGGAGAGGTGCGGGGTCTATGGCTGACAGGAGAGGTGCGGGGGTCTATGGCTGACAGGAGAGGTGGGGGGTCTATGGCTGACAGGAGAGGTGGGGGGTCTATGGCTGGCGGGGGTCTGCAGGCATTAGGAAAGTGGCGGCTCGCGATGGCACATGTGCGCCATCGCTCGCGCCGTATCCAGACGCGGTACATGCCAGAATAGCGGCACAGTGGCCGTATACGGGAAACTGGAGATTATTATATAGGAATAATGTTTATATTTCCTAATAGAGATTAAGTACTTGGATGTTTAACCCCTCCCTGTCCTATGAGTATTAGACAGCAGCAGATATATACTGAGGTTCTCTATTGAAAACAAGTTCTTGCCTATCTTAAAGCCATATGCACACGTGATGTATTTGGTGAGTTTTTACCTCAGTATTTGTAGCCAAACCTAGGAGCGGGTGATAAATCCAGAAGTGGTGACGTGTTTCTTTGTATTCTTGCTCTGATTGTTCCACTCTGGTTTTGGTTTACAGAAACTGATGTGAAATACTGACCAAAGACCGCACTGATTGGCAGAACGTCAAGCTTTTATCCCCATTAGGGTATGTTCACACAGTAAGGTTTTGCTGCGTATTGCTGTGTTTTTGAGGTCAGGTTTTGCTTTGGTTTTATGTAAATGTATTGTAATCTAACCTGCCTTTATGGTTTCCAGCAAAACCTTTGTGATAGGGAAGAGCTTCCACAAACACTGGTTTTTATTTTCTGCAAAAAGTGGAAACACCACAGGTTTTGCTGCATTTTTGGTTTCCAGCAAAACCTATGTGATTCAAGACTAAGTTTGTCCACACACACTGGTTTTATTCCTCTGCAGAAAGTAAAAACACCAGAGATGTTTCCACTTAAGCAGAAGTGCAAAAAAGCATTAATGCTCATTCTTTCAAAAATGCAGCAAAACCTGGGGTGTTTCCACTTTCTGCACCAGACAAGCACCAATGTGTGTGGACAGCTCTTCCCTGATCACATAGGGTTAGCTGGAAACCAAAAAACACAGGATTAGGTTAGCTTTACATCTTTTTCATAACACAGGCAGATCGACTAAAAAAATCCGCATATGCAGCAAACTTACCTGGTGAACATTACCCTATGGGTGCGGTTACACGCTAGGATATCCTGAACCATATCGTTGCAACGTCATGGATTTGAGATCGTTGGAATGATATCGTTTGTGCATCCTTGCGTGTAAACGTACGATATAGGATGAAAAGATCGTTGGATCGTTCATCCTAGATCTGAGATCCTGACCTCAAATCTATCGTTCGTTGTCCAATTAACTTTCAATCAACTTGCTACATAGTGCAGTGTGACGGCAAGATGAAGGATATTGTTCAAGAGTCTCCATAGTCCTGCCGCTGTCGTGTACAAAACTTTAATTTAAAACATTATGCAGCCGCGATTTTGCATATAAAGCCGCTCCTGCAGCTCTGTGCTACATGTCGGCACCGTGCTGCAGGAGCGGGTATGAAGCCGGTGTTGTAGGGGTTAATGTTATTGTGCCACATGGCCCCATAGAGTACCCACACTCCCTTGGAGCTATGTAGCCCATTACATTGATTTCCCCTGCGCTGTCATTCAGTTATCAGAAGCCGCACAATGTCGGCTCTGCTACATTCATTCATAAAAAGCCGGCAGGTACGGTCATTGTGTAGTGCGCCGTGAACAATTGCTAAACAGCTTCCTGAATAGGGAGCTGTACCAGGTACTAACGCTAGATGCGTACTGTACCCGTCACTGTCAACGGTGCTGATCACTTCAGCATTAATAAGTATAGGCCGCGCACTGGAGTTTCAATGTGCGCAGGCCATAGCTATTAATACTGAAGTGATCAGCACCATAGACAGTGACGGGTACAGTACGCATCTAGCGTTAGTACCTGGTACAGCTCCCTATTCAGGAAGCTGTTTAGCAATTGTTCACGGCGCACTGCACAATGACCGTACCCGCCGGCTTTTTATGAACGAATGTAGCAGAGCCAAGAGTGCGCGGCTTCTGATAATTGAATGAGTTAACCCCTACGCTGCCAATGTAATGGGCTACATAGCTCCAGGGGAGTGTGGGCACTCTCTGGGGCCATGTGGCACAATAACATTAACCCCAACAACACCGGCTGCATACCCGCTCCTGCAGCACTGTGCCGACATGTAGCACAGAGCTGCAGGAGCGGCTTTACATGTAAAATCAGGCATGGAAATTTAAGTAAAAAGTTTCTTAAAGACTTATACAAACAATAATGTGCCAGTTCTGCTGTCACAGCGCTGGCACATTATTGTTAACGCCATTCTTCAGAATCGGATTGACAATTTTCCCTACGATTCTGGCGCGCTGCCAGAATGAACATTGTTAACGATATCCTTGTGTCTGACTATGCACGAATGATAATTACATATCGTTCAAACGATTCAGTCACGTGACTTTTCTAAGGATATCGTTAATTATATCCTTGTGTGTAACGCTACCATTAGACTGGAGCTCATGTACAACTCGACCACTGATCCATCCACCAATGTATTCATCCATACATCTATCCTATGTATTTATTTCTTCGTCTCTCTATCTATGTATTCACCACCCATCCATCCAATGTATTCATCTATCGTTCCATCCATCTATCCTATGTATTCATCAATCCATTCATCTATCCTATGTATTCATTCATCCATCTACCTATGTATGTATTCATCCATCCATCATCATCCTATGTATTCATCACCCATCCAACCAATTTACTCATCATCTATGTATTCATCCATCTATCCTATGTATTCATTCAATCCATCTTCATCTTAATCCTATGTATTCATTTATCATCTACCTATGTATTTATGATCCATCCATTCATCCATCCATCCAATGTATTTCCATCCATCACATGTATTTCATATCCATCCATTCTCTCTATCTATGTATTCATCCCATCCACCAATGTATTCATTATTCATCATCATCCTTCATCCATCCATCTATGTATTCATCCATCTCATCATCTAATGTATTCAAAGATCCATCATCTATCCATCCTATGTATTCTCATCCATTATCACTATGTATTCATCCATCCTATGTATTTATCATCCATCCTCTATTCTATGTATCGTCCATCCACCCATCTATCCTATGTATTCATCAACCTCCCTCATCCATCCAATGTATTCATCCATCTATTATGTATGTATTCATATACCCATCATCATCAGTGTATTTATCCATTTATCATATGTATTCAATCTATCATCCTATGTATTTATCGATCCATCCATCCTATTTATTCATTCCATCCATCCATCCATGTATGCCCGTGATGGCGAACTCCAGGTCTCGAGTGCCACACAGTCCAGTTTTCAGGATTTCTGAGAGTTTGACAGTTGGTAATTTGATTGCCAACTGTCAAATGCAATGGAAATCCTGAAACACCGGACTGTGTGTGGCACTCGAGCCTGAGTTCGCATCTGATGTATGCTATGTATTTACCATTCTCCTATGTATCATTATCATTATCCTTCTGTTCCTCGATCCTGCAAAAAAACGATCAACAAGAACAAAAACGTATAGTGAAGCCGCGAGTTCTTATAAATAATGTCATCTGTATTTATACAAAACAACAGGGAGCAGCACTACACTGGTCACAGATGGTGTATGGGGACACCACCACCCCCTGTACCAAGCTGTCTGGTCCCTGGGGCGGCTGCACCCTCCTGGGTGACACGCCTGGCGTCCGGGACTTGTTCAGAGCCTGTTTTACTGTATTTTATGTGTGAAAATAATATATAAACCATGTGACAATCTCTTAGTTCTACTGATCTCTCTTTGTAAAAATGTGAGTGTAATTTTCCTAATAAAAATGATCGAATTTAAAAAATAATACCTTCAAATGATTACAGAAAGATGAAAATCCAGGAAAATGATAATAATTTATTTGCAGGTAACCGATAATTCACTGCTAATTCACAGCAAAATTCCCAGCTGCTGCCTCTTCAGAAATCCTGCAGAGAATGAGCCAGTGTAGTGTGTGCGGAATGTTATATAGACAAGAAGCCTCTGTGACATCATCACCCATTGTGACATCATCACTTCCATATATGGTAGTGATCCATCATTCCATATATGGTCGTGATGAGGTCATTGTGATGACCAATACATTGCCTGTTACTTTCTGGCCCTTGATGGTGCAGTTCATTGAGCTGCTCCAACAGTGATGTAGATGGAGCATCCATGCAACATTGACCATGAGTTCCTCCATTATAAAGTCACTTGTGTTGCCTCTTCCGTGTTTCCGGCCCTTTTTACATAGAGATATCCCATGTGCACATGGAAATATAATTTAACTCCTTCACCTCCGGGCAATTTTCCAGTTTTTGTTTTCCCTCCTCTTCCTCCAAGAGCCATAACGTCTTTATTTTCCCGTCAATATGGGCAGATGAGGGCTTTATTATTGCGGGACAACTTGTAATATTGATTGACATCATTCATTTTTCCATATAGCGTACAGGAAAATGGGAACAAAATTCCAAGTGCGGTGAAATTGTAAAATAATTACAATTATACAATTGTTTTTTGTTTGTTTTTTTATTCACCATATTCCACCAAATTTTGGGGAAAAGTGGGGGGATGCGTTTTATAATCCGAACGTACAGATTATATACTGCAGGGGAGATGGGGGGCAGCTCTGTAGCGGTTTGGGGGCTGGGGCGGGCTGCAGGAGGTAGCGGGAGGTCACGTGCGCCCGCTTATTGGCCTCATATAATATGCACTACATCCCGCTGTCCATCACCTCAGTGCAGAAACCACGCCGAGGTAATGGACGGGGGAGCAGCACATATTACATGTGCCTGCACCCCCGTCGTGATGGCACATTGCCCCCCTGTGCTGGATATGGCCCCCCATGCTGCTGCCCACTAAAATAAAACACTTTACTTACCCTCTCCAGCGCTGTGCTCCATGTCTCCCTGCTTGCTGCTGTGATCAGGCGCGCAGAGATGATAAACTCACAGGGAATAGGAATGAGCTCACCCCTCCTCAGAAGATCCAGTCAGGTGCTTCAGCTGACAGCCGGCCACCGCCCATGACGGGGCATGTTCAGCCACCAAGATGCTTTTATTTTAATGTTGTGAGTTACACAATAAAGTAAAACTTTACATCGGATGAAGGTGCCAGCATATCCTTATTAAATGCGCAGAGATGATGTCACTCTGCTGTGCTGATCACATGACCGGCTTTACTGAGAATCAGGGAGACATGGAGCACGGCGCTGGAGAGGGTAAGTAAAGTGTTTTTTATTTTAGCATGGGCAGCAGCATGGGGTCCATATCCAGCACAGGGGGATCTGTGCCATCACTGGGGAAGTGTGCCAGCACAGGGAGCCATGATCCATTACTGGGGGACGTGTGCCAGCACTGGGGGACATGTGGCAGCACAAGGGGGCCATATCCAGATTACAGAGTCTAATTCTAGGATAGGGGGCTATATCCCAAGATGTGGGGGCTATGAGGAACATATACGCTACATGATTCGTAAGACGGACACTGGCACTATAAGACGGACCCCATTTAACATTAAAAATTATTATTTTTTCTGTTCCTTCACCAAATGTGGGGGTGCATCTTGTAAAGCGAAAAATACGGTAATTGATTTATATTTTGATCGGGCATTTTTGAACGTGGCGATACCAAATATGTGTATTAAATTTTTCTATAGTTTTATTTTCAGTGGGGCAAAAGGGGGGTGATTTGAGCTTTTCCTTTATTACTTTTTTTAATATTTTGAAACCTTTTTTTCCTTTTATTGTACCCCTTACAGAGATTCTTCAGCATCCCTGGAGTAGGGCAGAGTGGAGTGAGGCAAATCAGGGGTAGAATGTAGTGTGGCAGGGGCAGAATGGAGTGAAGCAGATCAGGGGTAGAATGTAGTGGGGGCAGAGCAGAGGCAGAGTGGAGTGGGGGCAGAGTGGAGTAAAGCAGATCAGGGGTAGAATGTAGTGGAGCAGAGCAGGGGCAGAGCAGGGGCAGAATGTAGTGGGGGCAGAGTGGAGTGAGGCAGATCAGGAGTAGAATGTAGTGTGGCAGGGGCAGAATGGATTGAAGCAGATCAGGGTAGAATGTAGTGGGGGCAGAGCAGAGGCAGAATGAGTGGGGGCAGAGTGGAGTGGGGCAGGTCAGGGGTAGAATGTAGAGGGGCAGAATGCCCTCCCCCCTGGTGTTTCCCCTGGCCTCTATTAGCCCCTGCACTGTCTTTGCTCCCTCTGCCCCCTCTCTGCCTTCTTACCTTCTCCAGCTGTGATCGATGAATACAGGGCCTGCAGTGATGTCTGAGTCCTGTGAATGATCACATGACTCTGACATCACCAAAGGTCCTTTTCCCTTGGCAAATTGAAGATTATCGGAGCAGAGAGATGCCGGAGTGTGCCGGAGCAGCATGAGAGGTGCGGGGTCTATGGCTGACAGGAGAGGTGTGGGGGCAGCAGCAGAGGGGGGTCTATGGCTGACAGGAGAGGTGGGGTCTTTGGCTGACAGGAGAGGTGGGGGTGTATATGGCTGACAGGAGAGGTGGGGGTGTATATGGCTGACAGGAGAGGTGGGGGGTCTATGGCTGACAGGAGAGGTGGGGGGGTCTATGGCTGACAGGAGAGGTGCGGGGGTGTATGGCTGACAGGAGAGGTGCGGGGGTGTATGGCTGACAGGAGAGGTGGGGGGGGCATCAGGAGAGTGGGGGGGGTCTATGGCTGACAGGAGAGGTGCGGGGGTGTATGGCTGACAGGAGAGGTGTGGAGGCAGCAGGAGAGGTGGGGGGTCTATGGCTGACAGGAGAGGTGCAGGGGCAGCAGGAGAGGTGGGGGGTCTATGGCTGACAGGAGAGGTGGGGGGTCTATGGCTGACAGGAGAGGTGTGGGGCAGCAGGAGAGGTGGGGGGTCTATGGCTGACAGGAGAGGTGTGGGGGCAGCAGGAGAGGTGGGGGGTCTATGGCTGACAGGAGAGGTGTGGGGGCAGCAGGAGAGGTGGGGGGGTCTATGGCTGACAGGAGAGGTGTGGGGGCAGCAGGAGAGGTGGGGGGGTCTATGGCTGACAGGAGAGGTGTGGGGGCAGCAGGAGAGGTGCGGGGGTGTATGGCTGACAGGAGAGGTGCAGGGGCAGCAGGAGAGGTGGGGGGGTCTATGGCTGACAGGAGAGGTGGGGGGTCTATGGCTGACAGGAGAGGTGTGGGGGCAGCAGGAGAGGTGCGGGGTCTATGGCTGACAGGAGAGGTGTGGGGGCAGCAGCAGAGGTGGGGGGTCTTTGGCTGACAGGAGAGGTGGGGGTGTATATGGCTGACAGGAGAGGTGGGGGTGTATATGGCTGACAGGAGAGGTGGGGGGGGTCTATGGCTGACAGGAGAGGTGGGGGGGTCTATGGCTGACAGGAGAGGTGCGGGGGTGTATGGCTGACAGGAGAGGTGCGGGGGTGTATGGCTGACAGGAGAGGTGGGGGGGGCATCAGGAGAGGTGGGGGGGTCTATGGCTGACAGGAGAGGTGCGGGGGTGTATGGCTGACAGGAGAGGTGTGGAGGCAGCAGGAGAGGTGGGGGGTCTATGGCTGACAGGAGAGGTGCAGGGGCAGCAGGAGAGGTGGGGGGTCTATGGCTGACAGGAGAGGTGGGGGGTCTATGGCTGACAGGAGAGGTGTGGGGGCAGCAGGAGAGGTGGGGGGTCTATGGCTGACAGGAGAGGTGTGGGGGCAGCAGGAGAGGTGGGGGGTCTATGGCTGACAGGAGAGGTGTGGGGGCAGCAGGAGAGGTGGGGGGTCTATGGCTGACAGGAGAGGTGTGGGGGCAGCAGGAGAGGTGCGGGGGTGTATGGCTGACAGGAGAGGTGCAGGGGCAGCAGGAGAGGTGGGGGGGTCTATGGCTGACAGGAGAGGTGTGGGGGCAGCAGGAGGGTGGGGGGTCTATGGCTGACAGGAGAGGTGGGGAGGTCTATGGCTGGCAGGAGAGGTGGGGGGGTCTATGGCTGACAGAGAGGAGGTGTGGTGGCAGCAGAGAGGTGTGGGGTCTATGGCTGACAGGAGAGGTGTGAGCAGCAGGAGAGTGGGGGTCATGGCTGACAGGAGAGGTGGGGAGGTCTATGGCTGACAGGAGAGGTGTGGGGCAGCAGGAGAGGTGTGGGGTCTATGGCTGACAGGAGAGGTGGGGGGGTCTATGGCTGACAGGAGAGGTGTGGGGGCAGCAGGAGAGGTGTGGGGTCTATGGCTGACAGGAGAGGTGTGGAGGCAGCAGGAGAGGTGGGGGGTCTATGGCTGACAGGAGAGGTGGGGAGGTCTATGGCTGACAGGAGAGGTGGGGGGGTCTATGGCTGACAGGAGAGGTGTGGAGGCAGCAGGAGAGGTGGGGGGTCTATGGCTGACCGGAGAGGTGCGGGGGCAGCAGGGGAGGTGCGGAGGTCTATGGCTGGCGGGGGTCTGCAGGCGGCATTGGGAAAGCACCGGCTCGCGATGGCACATGGTACATGCCAGAATAGCGGCACAGTGGCCGGATACGGGAAACTGGAGATTATTATATAGGAATAATGTTTATATTTCCTAATAGAGATTAAGTACTTGGATGTTTAACCCCTCCCTGTCCTATGAGTATTAGACAGCAGCAGATATATACTGAGGTTCTCTAGTGAAAACAAGTACTTGCCTATCCTAAAAGCCACATGCACATGTGATGTATTTGGTGAGTTTTTACCTCAGTATTTGTAGCCAAAACCAGGAGCGGGTGATAAATCCAGAAGTGGTGACGTGTTTCTATTGTATTCTTGCTCTGATTGTTCCACTCCTGGTTTTGGTTTACAGAAACTGATGTGAAATACTGACCAAAGACCGGCACTGATTGGCAGAACGTCAAGCTTTTATCCCCATTAGGGTATGTTCACACAGGTAAGGTTTTGCTGCGTATTGCTGTGTTTTTGAGGTCAGGTTTTGCTTTAGTTTTATGTAAATGTATTGTAATCTAACCTGCCTTTATGGTTTCCAGCAAAACCTTTGTGATTAGGGAAGAGCTTCCACAAACACTGGTTTTTATTTTCTGCAAAAAGTGGAAACACCACAGGTTTTGCTGCATTTTTGGTTTCCAGCAAAACCTATGTGATTCAAGGACTAGCTGTCCACACACACTGGTTTTACTCCTCTGCAGAAAGTAAAAACACCAGAGATGTTTCCACTTAAGCAGAAGTGCAGAAAATAATTAATGCTCATTCTTTCAAAAATGCAGCAAAACCTGGGGTGTTTCCACTTTCTGCACCAGACAAGCACCAATGTGTTGGACAGCTCTTCCCTGATCACATAGGGTTAGCTGGAAACCAAAAACACAGGATTAGATTAGCATACATTTACATAAAACCAAGGCAAAACCTGACCTAAAAAATCCAGCAATATGCAGCAAAACCTTACCTGTGTGAACATACCCTAATGGTGCGGTTACACGCTAGGATATCCTGAACCATATCGTTGCAACGTCATGGATTTGAGATCGTTGAAACGATATTGTTTGTGCATCCTTGCGTGTAAACGTACAATATAGGATGAAAAGATCGTTGGATCGTTCATCCTAGATCTGAGATCCTGACCTCAAATCTATCGTTCGTTGTCCAATTAACTTTCAATCAACTTGCTACATAGTGCAGTGTGACGCAAGATGAAGGATATCGTTCAAGAGTCTCCCTAGTCCTGCCGCTGTCGTGTACAAAACTTTAATTTAAAACATTATGCAGCCGCGATTTTGCATATAAAGCCGCTCCTGCAGCTCTGTGCTACATGTCGGCACCGTGCTGCAGGAGCGGGTATGAAGCCGGTGTTGTAGGGGTTAATGTTATTGTGCCACATGGCCCCATAGAGTACCCACACTCCCTTGGAGCTATGTAGCCCATTACATTGACAGCGCAGGGGGAAAATCATTCAGTTATCAGAAGCCGCACAATGTCGGCTCTGCTACATTCATTCATAAAAAGCCGGCAGGTACGGTCATTGTGTAGTGCGCCGTGAACAATTGCTAAACAGCTTCCTGAATAGGGAGCTGTACCAGGTACTAACGCTAGATGCGTACTGTACCCGTCACTGTCTATGGTGCTGATCACTTCAGCATTAATAAGTATAGGCCGCGCACTGGAGTTTCAATGTGCGCAGGCCATAGCTATTAATACTGAAGTGATCAGCACCATAGACAGTGACGGGTACAGTACGCATCTAGCGTTAGTACCTGGTACAGCTCCCTATTCAGGAAGCTGTTTAGCAATTGTTCACGGCGCACTGCACAATGACCGTACCCGCCAGCTTTTTATGAACGAATGTAGCAGAGCCAAGAGTGCGCGGCTTCTGATAATTGAATGAGTTAACCCCTACGCTGCCAATGTAATGGGCTACATAGCTCCAGGGGAGTGTGGGCACTCTCTGGGGCCATGTGGCACAATAACATTAACCCCAACAACACCGGCTGCATACCCGCTCCTGCAGCACTGTGCCGACATGTAGCACAGAGCTGCAGGAGCGGCTTTACATGTAAAATCAGGCATGGAAATTTAAGTAAAAAGTTTCTTAAAGACTTATACAAACAATAATGTGCCAGTGCTGCTGTCACAGTGCTGGCACATTATTGTTAACGCCATTCTTCAGCCTCGGATTGACAATTTTCCCTACGATTCTGGCGCGCTGCCAGAATGAACATTGTTAACGATATCCTTGTGTCTGACTATGCACGAATGATAATTACATATCATTCGAACGATTCAGTCACGTGACTTTTCTAAGGATATCGTTAATTATATCCTTGTGTGTAACGCTACCATTAGACTGGAGCTCATGTACAACTCGACCACTGATCCATCCATCCAATGTATTCATCCATACATCTATCCTATGTATTTATTTCTTCGTCTCTCTATCCTATGTATTCATCCACCCATCCATCCTGTGTATTCATCCGTCTCTCCAATGTATTCATGATCCATCCATCCATCTATCCAATGTATTCATCCATACATCTATCCCAGGGGTCTCAAACTCCAGGCCTCGAGGGCCGCACACAGTGCAGGTTTTCAAGTTTTCCATAGCATTTGACAGTTGGTATTCAAATGACCAACTGTCAATTTCTAAGGAAATCCTGAAAACCTGGACTGTGTGCGGCCCTCGAGGCCTGGAGTTTGAGACCCCTGATCTATCCTATGTATTCATTCCTCCGTCTCTCTATCCTATGTATTCATCCACCCATCCATCCAATGTATTCATCTATCGTTCCATCCATCTATCCTATGTATTTATTTCTTCGTCTCTCTATCCTATGTATTCATCCACCCATCCATCCAATGTATTCATCTATCGTTCCATCCATCTATCCTATGTATTCATCAATCCATTCATCTATCCTATGTATTCATTCATCCATCTACCTATGTATGTATTCATCCATCCATCCATCAGTCCGATGTATTCATCCATCCATCTATCCTATGTATTCATCCAACCTATGTATTCATTCATCCATCTCATCATCCTATGTATTCATCCACATCCAATGTATTATGATCCATCCATCTCTCTATCTATGTATCATCATCCATGTATATCATCCATCTCCTATTCCTATGTATTCGTCCACACCCATCCTATCCAGTATCCAACCCATCCTCCATCCATCCAATTATATCATCTATCAATCGTATGTATTCATATACCCATCCATCCATCCTGTGTATTTATCCATTTATCATATGTATTCATCTATCCATCCTATGTATTTATCGATCCATCCATCCTATTTATTCATCCATCCATCCATCCATGTATGCCAGTGATGGCGAACTCCAGGCCTCGAGTGCCACACACAGTCCAGGTTTTCAGGATTTCCTGAGAGTTTGACAGTTGGTAATTTGATTGCCAACTGTCAAATGCAATGGAAATCCTGAAACACCTGGACTGTGTGTGGCACTCGAGGCCTGGAGTTCGCCATCACTGATTGTATGCTATGTATTTATCCATTCATCCTATGTATTCATTTATCCATCTATCCTTCCTGTTCCTCGGATCCTGCAAAAAAAACGGATCCAACAAACGGGAACAAAAACCGTATAGTGAAGCCGCCGAGTTCTTATAAAGTAATGTCAGTCTGTATTTATACAAAACAACAGGGAGCAGCACTACACTGGTCACAGATGGTGTATGGGGACACCACCACCCCCTGTACCAAGCTGTCTGGTCCCTGGGGCGGCTGCACCCTCCTGGGTGGCACGCCTGGCGTCCGGGACTTGTTCAGAGCCTGTTTTACTGTATTTTATGTGTGAAAATAATATATAAACCATGTGACAATCTCTTAGTTCTACTGATCTCTCTTTGTAAAAATGTGAGTGTAATTTTCCTAATAAAAATGATCGAATTTAAAAAATAATACCTTCAAATGATTACAGAAAGGCGAAAATCCAGGAAAATGGTAATAATTTATTTGCAGGTAACCGATAATTCACTGCTAATTCACAGCAAAATTCCCAGCTGCTGCCTCTTCAGAAATCCTGCAGAGAATGAGCCAGTGTAGTGTGTGCGGAATGTTATATAGACAAGAATCCTCTGTGACATCATCACCCATTGTGACATCATCACTTCCATATATGGTAGTGATCCATCATTCCATATATGGTCGTGATGAGGTCATTGTGATGACCAATACATTGCCTGTTACTTTCTGGCCCTTGATGGTGCAGTTCATTGAGCTGCTCCAACAGTGATGTAGATGGAGCATCCATGCAACATTGACCATGAGTTCCTCCATTATAAAGTCACTTGTGTTGCCTCTTCCGTGTTTCCGGCCCTTTTTACATAGAGATATCCCATGTGCACATGGAAATATAATTTAACTCCTTCACCTCCGGGCAATTTTCCAGTTTTTGTTTTCCCTCCTCTTCCTCCAAGAGCCATAACGTCTTTATTTTCCCGTCAATATAGGCAGATGAGGGCTTTATTATTGCGGGACAACTTGTAATATTGATTGACATCATTCATTTTTCCATATAGCGTACAGGAAAATGGGAACAAAATTCCAAGTGCGGTGAAATTGTAAAATAATTACAATTATACAATTGTTTTTTGTTTGTTTTTTTATTCACCATATTCCACCAAATTTTGGGGAAAAGTGGGGGGATGCGTTTTATAATCCGAACGTACAGATTATATACTGCAGGGGAGATGGGGGGCAGCTCTGTAGCGGTTTGGGGCTGGGGCGGGCTGCAGGAGGTAGCGGGAGGTCACGTGCGCCCGCTTATTGGCCTCATATAATATGCACTACATCCCGCTGTCCATCACCTCGGTGCAGAAACCACGCCGAGGTAATGGACTGGGGAGCAGCACATATTACATGTGCCTGCACCCCCGTCATGATGGCACATTGCCCCCCTGTGCTGGATATGGCCCCCCATGCTGCTGTCCACTAAAATAAAAAACACTTTACTTACCCTCTCCAGCGCTGTGCTCCATGTCTCCCTTCTTGCTGCTGTGATCAGGCGCGCAGAGATGATAAACTCACAGGGAATAGGAATGAGCTCACCCCTCCTTCGCAGAAGATCCAGTCAGGTGCTTCAGCTGACAGCCGGCCACCGCCCATGACGGGGCATGTTCAGCCACCAAGATGCTTTTATTTTAATGTTGTGAGTTACACAATAAAGTAAAACTTTACATCGGATGAAGGTGCCAGCATATCCTTATTATATGCGCAGAGATGATGTCACTCTGCTGTGCTGATCACATGACCGGCTTTACTGAGAATCAGGGAGACATGGAGCACGGGACTGGAGAGGGTAAGTAAAGTGTTTTTTATTTTAGCATGGGCAGCAGCATGGGGTCCATATCCAGCACAGGGGGATCTGTGCCACACTGGGGAAGTGTGCCAGCACAGGGAGCCATGATCCATTACTGGGGGACGTGTGCCAGCACTGGGGGACATGTGGCAGCACTGCGAGACATGTGGCAGCACAAGGGGGCCATATCCAGATTAAGGAGTCTAATTCTAGGATAGGGGGCTATATCCCAAGATGTGGGGGCTATGAGGGACATATACGCTACATGATTCATAAGACGGACACTGGCACTATAAGACGGACCCCATTTAACATTAAAAATTATTATTTTTTCTGTTCCTTCACCAAATATGGGGGTGCGTCTTGTAAAGCGAAAAATACGGTAATTGATTTTATATTTTGATAGATCGGGCATTTTTGAACGTGGCGATACCAAATATGTGTATTACATTTTTCAATAGTTTTATTTTCAGTGGGGCAAAAGGGGGGTGATTTGAGCTTTTCCTTTATTACTTTTTTTAATATTTTGAAACCTTTTTTTCCTTTTATTGTACCCCTTACAGAGATTCTTCAGCATCCCTGGAGTAGGGCAGAGTGGAGTGAGGCAAATCAGGGGTAGAATGTAGTGTGGCAGGGGCAGAATGGAGTGAAGCAGATCAGGGGTAGAATGTAGTGGGGGCAGAGCAGAGGCAGAATGGAGTGGGGCAGACTGGAGTGAGGCAGATCAGGGGTAGAATGTAGTGGAGCAGAGCAGGGGCAGAGCAGGGGCAGAATGTAGTGGGGGCAGAGTGGAGTGAGGCAGATCAGGAGTAGAATGTAGTGTGGCAGGGGCAGAATGGATTGAAGCAGATCAGGGGTAGAATGTAGTGGGGGCAGAGTGGAGTGGGGCAGGTCAGGGGTAGAATGTAGAGGGGCAGAATGCCCTCCCCCCTGGTGTTTCCCCTGGCCTCTATTTGCCCCTGCACTGTCTTTGCTCCCTCTGACCCCTCTCTGCCTTCTTACCCTTCTTCCCAGCTGTGATCGATGAATACAGGGCCTGCAGTGATGTCTGAGTCATGTGAATGATCACATGACTCTTGACATCACCAAAGGTCCTTTTCCCTTGGCAAATTGAAGATTATCGGAGCAGAGAGATGCCGGAGTGTGCTGGAGCAGCATGAGAGGTGCGGGGTCTATGGCTGACAGGAGAGGTGTGGGGGCAGCAGCAGAGGTGGGGGGTCTATGGCTGACAGGAGAGGTGCGGGGGTGTATGGCTGACAGGAGAGTTGCAGGGGCAGCAGGAGAGGTGGGGGGTCTATGGCTGACAGGAGAGGTGGGGAGTCTATGGCTGACAGGAGAGGTGGGGGGGTCTATAGCTGACAGAGAGGAGGTGTGGGGGGTCTATGGCTGACAGGAGAGGTGCGGGGGTGTATGGCTGACATGAGAGGTGCGGGGGTCTATGGCTGACAGGAGAGGTGCAGGGGCAGCAGGAGAGGTGGGGGGTCTATGGCTGACAGGAGAGGTGCGGGGGTGTATGGCTGACAGGAGAGTTGCAGGGGCAGCAGGAGAGGTGGGGGGTCTATGGCTGAGGAGAGGTGGGGAGTCTATGGCTGACAGGAGAGGTGTGGGGGTCTATGGCTGACAGGAGAGGTGCGGGGGTGTATGGCTGACATGAGAGGTGCGGGGGTCTATGGCTGACAGGAGAGGTGCAGGGGCAGCAGGAGAGGTGGGGGGTCTATGGCTGACAGGAGAGGTGCGGGGGTGTATGGCTGACAGGAGAGTTGCAGGGGCAGCAGGAGAGGTGGGGGGTCTATGGCTGACAGGAGAGGTGGGGAGTCTATGGCTGACAGGAGAGGTGTGGGGGCAGCAGGAGAGGTGGGGGGTCTATGGCTGACAGGAGAGGTGCAGGGGCAGCAGGAGAGGTGGGGGGGTCTATGGCTGACAGGAGAGGTGTGGGGGCAGCAGGAGAGGTGCGGGGGTGTATGGCTGACAGGAGAGGTGCAGGGGCAGCAGGAGAGGTGGGGGGTCTATGGCTGACAGGAGAGGTGTGGGGGCAGCAGGAGGGGTGGGGGGTCTATGGCTGACAGGAGAGGTGGGGAGGTCTATGGCTGACAGGAGAGGTGGGGGGTCTATGGCTGACAGGAGAGGTGTGGGGGCAGCAGGAGAGGTGTGGGGTCTATGGCTGACAGGAGAGGTGTGGAGGCAGCAGGAGAGGTGGGGGGTCTATGGCTGACAGGAGAGGTGGGGAGGTCTATGGCTGACAGGAGAGGTGTGGGGGCAGCAGGAGAGGTGGGGGGGTCTATGGCTGACAGGAGAGGTGGGGGGGTCTATGGCTGACAGGAGAGGTGTGGGGGCAGCAGGAGAGGTGTGGGGTCTATGGCTGACAGGAGAGGTGTGGAGGCAGCAGGAGAGGTGGGGGGTCTATGGCTGACCGGGGAGGTGCGGAGGTCTATGGCTGGCGGGGGTCTGCAGGCGGCATTGGGAAAGCAGCGCTCGCGATGGCACATGGTACATGCCAGAATAGCGGCACAGTGGCCGGATACGGGAAACTGGAGATTATTATATAGGAATAATGTTTATATTTCCTAAAAGAGATTAAGTACTTGGATGTTTAACCCCTCCCTGTCCTATGAGTATTAGACAGCAGCAGATATATACTGAGGTTCTCTAGTGAAAACAAGTACTTGCCTATCCTAAAAGCCACATGCACATGTGATGTATTTGGTGAGTTTTTACCTCAGTATTTGTAGCCAAAACCAGCAGTGGGTGATAAATCCAGAAGTGGTGACGTGTTTCTGTTGTATTCTTGCTCTGATTGTTCCACTCCTGGTTTTGGTTTACAGAAACTGATGTGAAATACTGACCAAAGACCGGCACTGATTGGCAGAACGTCAAGCTTTTATCCCCATTAGGGTATGTTCACACAGTAAGGTTTTGCTGCGTATTGCTGTGTTTTTGAGGTCAGGTTTTGCTTTAGTTTTATGTAAATGTATTCTAATCTAACCTGCCTTTATGGTTTCCAGAAAAACCTTTGTGATTAGGGAAGAGCTTCCACAAACACTGGTTTTTATTTTCTGCAAAAAGTGGAAACTCCACAGGTTTTGCTGCATTTTTGGTTTCCAGCAAAACCTATGTGATTCAAGGACTAGCTGTCCACACACACTGGTTTTATTCCTCTGCAGAAAGTAAAAACACCAGAGATGTTTCCACTTAAGCAGAAGTGCAGAAAATAATTAATGCTCATTCTTTCAAAAATGCAGCAAAACCTGGGGTGTTTCCACTTTCTGCACCAGACAAGCACCAATGTGTGTGGACAGCCTTCCCTGATCACATAGGGTTAGCTGGAAACCAAAAACACAGGATTAGATTAGCATACATTTACATAAAACCAAGGCAAAACCTGACCTAAAAAATCCAGCAATATGCAGCAAAACCTTACCTGTGTGAACATACCCTAATGGTGCGGTTACACGCTAGGATATCCTGAACCATATCGTTGCAACGTCATGGATTTGAGATCGTTGAAACGATATTGTTTCTGCATCCTTGCGTGTAAACGTACAATATAGGATGAAAAGATCGTTGGATCGTTCATCCTAGATCTGAGATCCTGACCTCAAATCTATCGTTCGTTGTCCAATTAACTTTCAATCAACTTGCTACATAGTGCAGTGTGACGGCAAGATGAAGGATATTGTTCAAGAGTCTCCCTAGTCCTGCCGCTGTCGTGTACAAAACTTTAATTTAAAACATTATGCAGCCGCGATTTTGCATATAAAGCCGCTCCTGCATCTCTGTGCTACATGTCGGCACCGTGCTGCAGGAGCGGGTATGAAGCCGGTGTTGTAGGGGTTAATGTTATTGTGCCACATGGCCCCATAGAGTACCCACACTCCCTTGGAGCTATGTAGCCCATTACATTGATTTTCCCCCTGCGCTGTCATTCAGTTATCAGAAGCCGCACAATGTCGGCTCTGCTACATTCATTCATAAAAAGCCGGCAGGTACGGTCATTGTGTAGTGCGCCGTGAACAATTGCTAAACAGCTTCCTGAATAGGGAGCTGTACCAGGTACTAACGCTAGATGCGTACTGTACCCGTCACTGTCTATGGTGCTGATCACTTCAGCATTAATAAGTATAGGCCGCGCACTGGAGTTTCAATGTGCGCAGGCCATAGCTATTAATACTGAAGTGATCAGCACCATAGACAGTGACGGGTACAGTACGCATCTAGCGTTAGTACCTGGTACAGCTCCCTATTCAGGAAGCTGTTTAGCAATTGTTCACGGCGCACTGCACAATGACCGTACCCGCCAGCTTTTTATGAACGAATGTAGCAGAGCCAAGAGTGCGCGGCTTCTGATAATTGAATGAGTTAACCCCTACGCTGCCAATGTAATGGGCTACATAGCTCCAGGGGAGTGTGGGCACTCTCTGGGGCCATGTGGCACAATAACATTACCCCAACAACACCGGCTGCATACCCGCTCCTGCAGCACTGTGCCGACATGTAGCACAGAGCTGCAGGAGCGGCTTTACATGTAAAATCAGGCATGGAAATTTAAGTAAAAAGTTTCTTAAAGACTTATACAAACAATAATGTGCCAGTGCTGCTGTCACAGCGCTGGCACATTCTTCAGCCTCGGATTGACAATTTTCCCTACGATTCTGGCGCGCTGCCAGAATGAACATTGTTAACGATATCCTTGTGTCTGACTATGCACGAATGATAATTACATATCATTCGAACGATTCAGTCACGTGACTTTTCTAAGGATATCGTTAATGATATCCTTGTGTGTAACGCTACCATTAGACTGGAGCTCATGTACAAACTCGACCACTGATCCATCCATCCAATGTATTCATCCATACATCTATCCTATGTATTTATTCTTCGTCTCTCTATCCTATGTATTCATCCACCCATCCATCCAATGTATTCATCTATCGTTCCATCCATCTATCCTATGTATTCATCAATCCATTCATCTATCCTATGTATTCATTCATCCATCTACCTATGTATGTATTCATCCATCCATCCATCCATCCATCAGTCCGATGTATTCATCCATCCATCTATCCTATGTATTCATCCAACCTATGTATTCATTCATCCATCTCTCAATCCTATGTATTCATCCATCTCTCCAATGTATTCATGATCCATCCATTCATCCATCCTATGTATTCATCCATCCTATGTATTTATACATCCATCTCTCTATTCTATGTATTCGTCCATCCACCCATCTATCCTATGTATTCATCAACCCATCCCTCCATCCATCCAATGTATTCATCCATCTATCAATCGTATGTATTCATATACCCATCCATCCATCCTGTGTATTTCTCCATTTATCATATGTATTCATCTATCCATCCTATGTATTTATCGATCCATCCATCCTATTTATTCATCCATCCATGTATGCCAGTGATGGCGAACTCCAGGCCTCGAGTGCCACACACAGTCCAGGTTTTCAGGATTTCCTGAGAGTTTGACAGTTGGTAATTTGATTGCCAACTGTCAAATGCAATGGAAATCCTGAAAACCTGGACTGTGAGTGGCACTCGAGGCCTGGAGTTCGCCATCACTGATGTATGCTATGTATTTATCCATTCATCCTATGTATTCATTTATCCATCTATCCTTCCTGTTCCTCGGATCCTGCAAAAAAAAAAACGGATCCAACAAACAGGAACAAAAACCGTATAGTGAAGCCGCCGAGTTCTTATAAAATAATGTCAGTCTGTATTTATACAAAACAACAGGGAGCAGCACTACACTGGTCACAGATGGTGTATGGGGACACCACCACCCCCTGTACCAAGCTGTCTGGTCCCTGGGGCGGCTGCACCCTCCTGGGTGACACGCCTGGCGTCCGGGACTTGTTCAGAGCCTGTTTTACTGTATTTTATGTGTGAAAATAATATATAAACCATGTGACAATCTCTTAGTTCTACTGATCTCTCTTTGTAAAAATGTGAGTGTAATTTTCCTAATAAAAATGATCGAATTTAAAAAATAATACCTTCAAATGATTACAGAAAGATGAAAATCCAGGAAAATGATAATAATTTATTTGCAGGTAACCGATAATTCACTGCTAATTCACAGCAAAATTCCCAGCTGCTGCCTCTTCAGAAATCCTGCAGAGAATGAGCCAGTGTAGTGTGTGCGGAATGCTATATAGACAAGAATCCTCTGTGACATCATCACCCATTGTGACATCATCACTTCCATATATGGTAGTGATCCATCATTCCATATATGGTCGTGATGAGGTCATTGTGATGACCAATACATTGCCTGTTACTTTCTGGCCCTTGATGGTGCAGTTCATTGAGCTGCTCCAACAGTGATGTAGATGGAGCATCCATGCAACATTGACCATGAGTTCCTCCATTATAAAGTCACTTGTGTTGCCTCTTCCGTGTTTCCGGCCCTTTTTACATAGAGATATCCCATGTGCACATGGAAATTTATTTTAACTCCTTCACCTCCGGGCAATTTTCCAGTTTTTGTTTTCCCTCCTCTTCCTCCAAGAGCCATAACGTCTTTATTTTCCCGTCAATATAGGCAGATGAGGGCTTTATTATTGCGGGACAACTTGTAATATTGATTGACATCATTCATTTTTCCATATAGCGTACAGGAAAATGGGAACAAAATTCCAAGTGCGGTGAAATTGTAAAATAATTACAATTATACAATTGTTTTTTGTTTGTTTTTTTATTCACCATATTCCACCAAATTTTGGGGAAAAGTGGGGGGATGCGTTTTATAATCCGAACGTACAGATTATATACTGCAGGGGAGATGGGGGGCAGCTCTGTAGCGGTTTGGGGGCTGGGGCGGGCTGCAGGAGGTAGCGGGAGGTCACGTGCGCCCGCTTATTGGCCTCATATAATATGCACTACATCCCGCTGTCCATCACCTCGGTGCAGAAACCACGCCGAGGTAATGGACGGGGGAGCAGCACATATTACATGTGCCTGCACCGCCGTTGTGATGGCACATTGCCCCCCTGTGCTGGATATGGCCCCCCATGCTGCTGCCCACTAAAATGAAAACACTTTACTTACCCTCTCCAGCGCTGTGCTCCATGTCTCCCTGCTTGCTGCTGTGATCAGGCGCGCAGAGATGATAAACTCACAGGGAATAGGAATGAGCTCACCCCTCCTTCTCAGAAGATCCAGTCAGGTGCTTCAGCTGACAGCCGGCCACCGCCCATGACGGGGCATGTTCAGCCACCAAGATGCTTTTATTTTAATGTTGTGAGTTACACAATAAAGTAAAACTTTACATTGGATGAAGGTGCCAGCATATCCTTATTAAATGCGCAGAGATGATGTCACTCTGCTGTGTTGATCACATGACCGGCTTTACTGAGAATCAGGGAGACATGGAGCACGGGACTGGAGAGGGTAAGTAAAGTGTTTTTTATTTTAGCATGGGCAGCAGCATGGGGTCCATATCCAGGACAGGGGGAACTGTGCCACTACTGGGGAAGTGTGCCAGCACAGGGAGCCATGATCCATTACTGGGGGACGTGTGCCAGCACTGGGGGACATGTGCCAGCACTGGGAGACAAGTGGCAGCACAAGGGGGCCATATCCAGATTACGGAGTCTAATTCTAGGATAGGGGGCTATATCCCAAGATGTGGGGGCTATGAAGGACATATACGCCACATGATTCGTAAGACGGACACTGGCACTATAAGACGGACCCAATTTAACATTAAAAATTATTATTTTTTCTGTTCCTTCACCAAATGTGGGGGTGCGTCTTGTAAAGCGAAAAATACGGTAATTGATTTTATATTTTGATAGATCGGGCATTTTTGAACGTGGCGATACCAAATATGTGTATTACATTTTTCTATAGTTTTATTTTCAGTGGGGCAAAAGGGGGGTGATTTGAGCTTTTCCTTTATTACTTTTTTTTAATATTTTGAAACCTTTTTTTCCTTTTATTGTACCCCTTACAGAGATTCTTCAGCATCCCTGGAGTAGGGCAGAGTGGAGTGAGGCAAATCAGGGGTAGAATGTAGTGTGAAGGGGCAGAATGGAGTGAAGCAGATCAGGGGTAGAATGTAGTGGGGGCAGAGCAGAGGCAGAGTGGAGTGCGGCAGAGCGGAGGCAGAGTGGAGTGGGGGCAGAGTGTAGTGGGGCAGAGCAGGGCAGAGTGGAGTGTTGCAGATCAGGAGTAGAATGTAGTGTGGCAGGGGCAGAATGGAGTGAGGCAGAATGGACTGAAGCAGATCAGGGGTAGAATGTAGTGGGGGCAGAGCAGGGGCAAAATGGAGTGGGGGCTGAGTGGAGTGGGGCAGATCAGGGGTAGAATGTAGTGTGGCAGGGGCAGAATGGAGTGAGGCAGAATGGACTGAAGCAGACCAGGGGTAGAATGTAGTGGGGGCAGAGCAGGGGCAAAATGGAGTGGGGGCAGAGTGGAGTGGGGCAGATCAGGGGTAGAATGTAGTGGGGCAGGTCAGGGTAGAATGTAGAGGGGCAGAATGCCCTCCCCCCTGGTGTTTCCCCTGGCCTCTTATTTGCCCCTGCACTGTCTTTGCTCCCCCTGACCCCTCTCTGCCTTCTTACCCTTCTTCCCAGCTGTGATTGATGAATACAGGGCCTGCAGTGATGTCTGAGTCATGTGAATGATCACATGACTCTTGACATCACCAAAGTTCCTTTTGCCTTGGCAAATTGAAGATTATCGGAGCAGAGAGATGCCGGAGTGTGCTGGAGCAGCATGAGAGGTGCGGGGGTGTATGACTGACAGGAGAGGTGTGGGGGCAGCAGGAGAGGTGGGGGGTCTATGGCTGACAGGAGAGGTGCAGGGGCAGCAGGAGAGGTGGGGGGTCTATGGCTAACAGGAGAGGTGTGGGGGCAGCAGGAGAGGTGGGGGGTCTATGGCTGACAGGAGAGGTGGGGGGTCTATGGCTGACAGGAGAGGTGCGGGGGTCTATGGCTGGCGGGGGTCTGCAGGCGGCATTAGGAACGCGACGGCTCGCGATGGCACATGCGCGCCATCGCTCGCGCCGTATCCGGCCGCGGTACATGCCAGAATAGCGGCACAGTGGCCGGGTACGGGAAACTGGAGATTATTATATAGGAATAATGTTTATATTTCCTAATAGAGATTAAGTACTTGGATGTTTAACCCCTCCCTGTCCTATGAGTATTAGACAGCAGCAGATATATACTGAGGTTCTCTATTGAAAACAAGTACTTGCCTATCTTAAAAGCCACATGCACATGTGATGTATTTGGTGAGTTTTTACCTCAGTATTTGTAGCCAAACCTAGGAGCGGGTGATAAATCCAGAAGTGGTGACGTGTTTCTATTGTATTCTTGCTCTGATTGTTCCTCTCCTGGTTTTGGTTTACAGAAACTGATGTGAAATACTGACCAAAGACCGGCACTGATTGGCAGAACGTCAAGCTTTTATCCCCATTAGGGTATGTTCACACAGGTAAGGTTTTGCTGCGTATTGCTGTGTTTTTGAGGTCAGGTTTTGCTTTGGTTTTATGTAAATGTATGCTAATCTAACCTGCCTTTATGGTTTCCAGCAAAACCTTTGTGATTAGGGAAGAGCTTCCACAAACACTGGTTTTTATTTTCAGCAAAAAGTGGAAACACCACAGGTTTTGCTGCATTTTTGGTTTCCAGCAAAACCTATGTGATTCAAGGACAAGCTGTCCACACACACTGGTTTTACTCCTCTGCAGAAAGTAAAACACCAGAGATGTTTCCACTTAAGCAGAAGTGCAAAAAAATTAATGCTCATTCTTTCAAAAATGCAGCAAAACCTGGGGTGTTTCCACTTTCTGCACCAGACAAGCACCAATGTGTATGGACAGCCTTCCCTGATCACATAGGGTTAGCTGGAAACCAAAAAACACAGGATTAGATTAGCATACATTACATACTAACATACTACTATGGGTAGTATGCGTACTGTACCCGTCACTGTCAACGGTGCTGATCACTTCAGCATTAATAAGTATAGGCCGCGCACTGGAGTTTCAATGTGCGCAGGCCATAGCTATTAATGCTGTAGCGATCAGCACCATTGACAAAGACGGGTACAGTACGCATCTAGCGTTAGTACCTGGTACAGCTCCCTATTCAGGAAGCTGTTTAGCAATTGTTCACGGCGCACTGCACAATGACCGTACCTGCCGGCTTTTTATGAATGAATATAGCAGAGCCGACTGTGTGCGGCTTCTGATAATTGAATGATTTAACCCCTGCGCTGCCAATGTAATGGGCTACATAGCTCCAAGGGAGTGTGGGCACTCTCTGGGGCCATGTGGCACAATAACATTAACCCCTACAACAGTGTTTCCCAACTCCAGTCCTCAAGGCACACCAACAGGTCATGTTTTCAGGATTTCCTTATCATTAGACAGATGATGGAATTATCCCCTGTGCAAGTGATTAAATTATCACCTGTGCAATCCTAAGGAAATCCTGAAAACATGACCTGTTGGTGTGCCTTGAGGACTGGAGTTGGGAAACACGGCCCTACAACACCGGCTTCATACCCACTCCTGCAGCACTGTGCCGACATGTAGCACAGAGCTGCAGGAGCGGCTTTACATATCCATCCATCCATCCCTGTATATCTATCTATCCATTCATCCATCCCTCTATATCCATCCATCTATCCCTCCCTATATCTATATCCATCCATCTATATCTATCCATCCATCCCTCTATATCCATCCATCCATCTTTCTATATCCATCCACCCATTCCTCTATATCCATCCATCCTTCTATATCCATCCATCTCTCTATATCCATCCATCCATCCCTCCCTATATCTATATCCATCCATCTATATCTATCCATCCATCCTTCTATATACATCCATCCCTCTATATCCATCCATCCATCCATCCATCCCTCCCTATATCTATATCCATCCATCTATATCTATCCATCCATCCCTCTATATCCATTCATCCTTCTATATCCATCCATCCATCCTTCTATATCCATCCATCCATCTTTCTATATCCATCCACCCATCCCTCTATATCCATCCATCCCTCTATATCCATCCATCCTTCTATATCCATCTATCCTTCTATATCCATCCATCCTTCTATATCCATCCATCCTTCTATATCCATCTATGGGATTAGTGCAGGCTGAGGGAGGAGGGTACCTGGCTATTCTGTGCTGCTTATAGGACCTTTGGTGATGACTGTGACATCACTACAGGTCCTATCAGGCCAGTGTGAGTGACAGGGGCGTCCGGGGGCATTGTGGAGGCGTCGGCAGCGAAGGGGAGCGTTAAGATGTGTGCGGCATGTGGATGCGTTGGTCATCGGCTGCTGGCGGTGGGGAGTGGCTTGGAGCACTACTGGATGCCATATTGTTACACCCATGACGTGGGTGTACAAATATGGCATGGCCAGAAGTGACATAGGCAGACACCCTGATTGGAGTGGATGAGCCACTTTGCAATTATATAAGTAGATATATGTATAGGTTTATTTTTCCCCCCCACATGTGCCCTGTGGCAGTTATGTACAGGGTGTGATGTGTGTATTATAATGGTGTAAGGCCCCTTTCACATCAGCGTTTCTGTCCGTATTCGGCGGATCCGGACAAAAAATGCATCTGCTGCCTAATGGCCACCCTTGCCACATGCATTCTCCATGGGGCTTGCGGTAAATGCGGCATTACAGCGATCTGGAAGTTGTGCCTGCAAAGAAAAAACGCAGCTGACCGCAAGTGCCGAATCACGGCAATACCGCACTTGCCGCAAGCCCCATAGAGAATGCATGGGCAAGTGTGGCCATTAGGCGGCAGATGCGGTTTTCTGTCCGGATCAAGACAGAATCGCTGATGTGAAAGGGGCCTTATTTACATGTTTGTTATTCTGCACATTGACCCGTAGAATATTCGCTCTGTTAGGAATCCACTTACCAGCTCAAACAGTTGTCATATGGCCACTCGCAAGCGATTTGCTGACTTGTGGTCATGCGACGACGGACATCTCCTCCTGCTCCCATTGTTATCATTTTAATTTGATAGATGCAGGAGGAGACGTCAGTAGGGGTGTAACTACAACAGGTGCAGGGGTTGCGATTGCACCCGGGCCCTGCAGCTTAGGGGTCCCCAGAAGTCCCTTTGGCCTATAGAAAAAGACTAATGCTATTAAAGATTTGCAATAATTGGGGGGCCCCGATGAGTGATGGGTCAGTGATATAGTATTTTTTGGCAACTAATTTGTGCAGTATGAGCTTCTGCAGTAGCTGAGGTGTTTATAATGTTTGTAGCAGCTGAAGTACCTGATATGAGGTTCTGAATCAGCTGAGTTGTGTATTATGATGTTCTGCAGTAATGGAGGCATGTTCTAAAGTTCCGAAGTGTAAATTAGAAGCTTCTGCAGCAGCTGAGGTATGTGTTGCTGCAGCTGAGGTGTGCAGTATGAGGTTCTGCGGCAGCTGAGATGTGCAGTATGAGGTTCTGTGGCAGCTGAGGTGTGCAGAATGAGGCTCTGCTACAGCTGAGGTGTCTTAGTATGAGATTCTGCAGCAGCTGAGGTATTTTGAGGTTCTGTAGCATGTGAGGCACCGCCGTCATGGTCCCCATGGCCGGGACGCATCACATGTAGGATCAGGGTATGATCCTGTTCACACTGGCTGGTTTTATAGTGGATGACGCTGTGTGAACCCATCCGGAACACAAGGAGTTAAATGTGATAGTGTGTGCTGTAAAGCTGAAACATTCATGAGCCTAATGAGCGGCTGTGAGTGGCTCATGAGACCAATGAGGCCCTGAGGAATGTAATGGGTGCTGATTGCTGACAGCCCAGGTGGGTGTGTCTGGTGGGTGTGTCCTTAGTAGTAGCAGCTCAGGTGGATGTGTCAGAGTGGGTGTGGCAGGCACGATAAGACCCTGCCAGCTGAGAGACTGGGGGTTGATTATGAGATCATCAGCCAGAGAGCAGCCTGAGAGCATGTTGGCTGGATCATCAGCCAGAGTGCAGAGTAGTCCAGGGCTCTGTTTGAGAACATGATGGGAGCGTGCTAGCTCAATTCCGCTGGCTAGGACCGGTGCTGTTACAGCTCCTGGAGTGGGGAAGCCGGGGCTGACCCAGGTGGAGACTGGTCCGGATGTGGGGCGAAACACGTCTGGGAAAGGAGCCCTTGGGGATGCTTGGTGGACCCGTGACCCAGGCAGTGAGAACCGGATCCATGCCCGGTAAGAAAAGCAGTTCCCGAATGCTTGTGTGAACTGTGCACCTTGTGCGTGAAATGTGCCAGGCGGGCATAGCTACCCTTAGGTCCGACTAGATAGTTCAACAGGTCCCTCATTGACTATGTGTATATGTTATGGCTTAGATAGAAAGGCCATGTGCGGAGTCTGTGGGAGAGACCCAGCTGGAGTGAATGGCATTGGAGGCGTTCCGTCCCTGTGGGACAAGAGGGAGGCTTGCCCTGCTGCTTGCAGCGGGTACCTGTCCCTCAACCACAGCCTGTAACGGTGTGGGTGTGCTTGTGACCAGACACAGGGGTCACAAAGGCTCCTAGATGGGTAACCATGGCTGATCCGGAAGGGTGTTACCCAGACGCAGGGTACAGTCGTCAACCTGGAGACCTGCCATGAGATGGAGGTTTGGTGGCGACTAGTTGCCCGTACCGTGGTGAGTAGGCCATGGTGACGCGTAGTTAGTCCAGATTCTACGGTTGACCAGGTCCCTGTTATGGTCATGGAGGAGCCACAGTCCATGGATGTATTATGATGGGCTGTGAGCGGATGTGAGGATGCATGGGGTCCATGAATATTGTAGGATGGATCACATGTGGTATGTAAGGTCCCCGGTCAGGCAGGAATCCTGACTACGGGGTAAATATGGAGTCATCAAGCTGGGTGACTAAAGCCACGCGGCGGGTACCGCCATTGGGACCCACAGGGCCCGTTGATATGTGTATATGTGTGTATATGTGTGTGTGTAATATATATATATATAAAACTTAGAAATGTATCTGTAAAGTGTAGATAGGCCGGAGGCCGTGACCACCACGGGAGCTGTCAGTAGAGCTCCAATGGGGACTGAGAGGTGGTTACAGGTCTCGGGTAACTATATGATGTTGTGTGCAATATAGGTGTTATGCAATGTGCTATGTAAATGTATGGTGTTTATAATCAATGTACAATGTGTCAAACATGCTACCCGGGTTATGTTATTAATAAATGTGAAAATAAACGGGTAGACGTGTAGTATGAAGTTCTTCAGCAGCTGCATTGTGTTATGAACTTCTGCAGCAGCTGAAATGTGTTAGTATGAGATTCTGCAGCAGCTGAGGTATTGTGAGGTTCTGCAGCAGTTGAGGTGTGTAGTATGAAGTTTTTCAGCAGCTACATTGTGTGTTATGATGATCTGCAGCAGCTGAGTTCTGTGTTATGATGTTCTGTAGCAACTGAGGTGTCTAATATGAGGTTCTACTGCAGCTGAGATGTATATCAAACGTTTCTTTAGTAGCGTAGATGTTGCATTATGATGTTCTGCAGCAGCTGAAGTGCATTATACACAATGTAGTGTATGTTTGTTTATTTCCAGCATTGTCATCTGGTGTGAAACCAGACTGATTAATAAAGGGGTTTGTATATGCTGAGGTCCTCAATGAACAGCGCCCCCTGGCCTCATGTTATGTATGTGATACTGCACCTCAGCCTAGTCAGGTCAGTGGGGCTGAGAGGCAGCACCAAATATAGCCCAATGATACTTTATTATGCATGAACTAAAGCTTTTTATTTTCAGAATTTGTACAATCCCTTTAACTTCTTCTATCTATATATATATATATATATATATATATATATATATTATATATATATATATATATTTTATATATATATATATACACACACACACACACATCCTTGGTGGTGTCCCTCCCCCTGATGCAAGCTCACATCCTCTGATTGATCCCGGATGCTGTCTCCAACCACTTCCTGTGGATGCCTGGCAAGCACTAGCAGAAAGTGATGATTTGTGCTATATAGAGATGTGTTGTAGCTCATCTCTACATAACACAAGCAATCAGATATGGAGCACTGAGCACAGTTTAAAATAAAGAAAAATGAAAAAAAGTATTTAAAAGTATGAAAAAAAAAAACCCCATAAAAGTTCAAATCAGCCCCTTTTGACCCACTGAAAATAACACTATTAATAACACTATTAAAGAAATAAAAAAAGTACAGATTTAGTATCAGCGCGTTTAGAAATGCCTGATCTATCAAAGAATAAAATCCATTAATCAGATGTGTAAACCACAGAATGGAAAAAAGTCCAAACCCCAATATTATGGTTTTTTTTAGTCACATAAAAATGCAATAACAGGAGATTACAGATATATCTGTATTTTGTCCTTTTGTCCCCCGAGTACAGGCTGAGCAGGCAGCGCCTCCATCCTCTGCTCTTCTCATCCTGGACATGTCTAGTAAAGTCACAGGATTTGTATAGTAGATGTGGAAGCCATTAATAGGGCCACAACCTCTCCGCTCTCAGCCAAGAGATGGCAGAACTCCCATTCTCCAGACAGGCGGGGGCTCCAGCGCTGAGATATGTTTATCATATCTATTATGGATGAGATCAGCAGACCCTTTAAGTGTAAAGGCCACATCAACACACAGATATCTGAGTCCCCAATATCTGAACCAATCTCTGGTTGCAGTGAAATCATGGACACATTGCTCCATTTTGTGGCTGTGTACAACATGAAGCAATGTATCCATGATTTCACTGCAACCAGAGATTGGTTCAGATATTGGGGACTCAGATATCTGTGTGTGTGAAGTGGCCTTAAGTTCACACCTGGTGAATTGTATGTGGATTTAAGGTGCAGATTCTTCAGTACAAATTTGGAGGCGTTTATTGTACAATACATGTGAAGAAACTGGGTAGAAAAACAATAGGGGGGAACCAAAAAGCAGTTTGGCGCGGGGCACCATTCAGGCTAAGGCCGGCCTTGGTTCCTGTTCATTGGATCCTGCAAAAAAAAAAAACAGGATCCAACGAACAGGAAAAAAAACCGTATAGTGAAGCCGCCGAGTTCTTATAAAATAATGTCAGTCTGTATTTATACAAAACAACAGGGAGCAGCACTACACTGGTCACAGATGGTGTATGGGGACACCACCACCCCCTGTACCAAGCTGTCCTGTCCCTGGGGCGGCTGCACCCTCCTGGGTGACACACCTGGCGTCGGGACTTGTTCAGAGCCTGTTTTACTGTATTTTATGTGTGAAAATAATATATAAACCATGTGACAATCTCTTAGTTCTACTGATCTCTCTTTGTAAAAATGTGAGAGTGTAATTTTCCTAATAAAAATGATCGAATTTAAAAAATAATACCTTCAAATGATTACAGAAAGGCGAAAATCCAGGAAAATGGTAATAATTTATTTGCAGGTAACCGATAATTCACTGCAATTCACAGCAAAATTCCCAGCTGCTGCCTCTTCGAAATCCTGCAGAGAATGAGCCAGTGTAGTGTGTGCGGAATGTTATATAGACAAGAAGCCTCTGTTACTGTACATCATCACTTCCATATATAGTGGGTAGTGATGAGGTCATGTGATGACCAATACTTTCCTTTGCCAGTTCATTGAGCTGCTCCAACAGTGATGTAGATGGAGCATCCATGCAAAATTGACCATGAGTTCCTCCATTATAAAGTCACTTGTGTTGCCTCTTCCAGTGTTTCCGGCCCTTTTTACATAGAGATATCCCATGTGCACATGGAAATTTAATTTAACTCCTTCACCTCCGGGCAATTTTCCAGCTTTTGTTTTCCCTCCTCTTCTTCCAAGAGCCATAACTCTTTATTTTCCGTTCAATATAGGCAGATGAGGGCTTTTTTTTATTGCGGGACAACTTGTAATATTGAATGACATCATTCATTTTTCCATATAGTGTACAGGAAAATGGGAACAAAATTCCAAGTGCAGTGAAATTGTAAATAATTACAATTATACAGTTGTTTTTTGTTTGTTTTTTATTCCCATGATCACTATATGGTAACACTGACAGTCAGTATGATGCCTCAAGGCGGTACGAGTTCATAGATCCCAAACATGTATACCTTTTACTGTTATCTAAGAGGTTTTCTGTGACTCAGCACGTTCTCGTTTTTCGGGATCTGGGGCTGTGTTCTGGCTTAATTTTTTGCGTCTGAGCTGGCATTACTAACGGTACCATTTTTGGGTAGATGCAATATTATGATCGTCTAATATTGCATTTATTATTGCGGCTACAAAAAAAAGAAATTTTGGTGTTTTTCCTTTTTTCTCCGTGACAGATTACAGGTCTGATTACCGTGTTTTTCAAATTATAAAACGCACTTTTGTTCCCCCAAATTTTGGGGAAAGTGGGGGGTGTGTTTTATAATTCGAACGTACAGATTATATACTGCAGGGGAGGTGGGGGCAGCTCTGTAGCGGTGTCCGGGGGCTGGGGTGGGCTGGTGCAGGCTGCAGGAGGCAGCGGGAAGTCACGTGCTCCCGCTTATTGGCCTCATATAATATGCACTACATCCCGCTGTCCATCACCTCGGTGCAGAAACTGCGCCGAGGTAATGGACTGGTCCCATCCTGGGATATTGCAGCCCCCATCACTGGATATAGCCCCCGTTCCTAGAATATTGCAGCTCCCATCACTGAATATGGCCCCCTCCTGGATATTGCAGCCCCATCACTGATATGGCCCCCCATCCTGGAATATTGCAGCCCCTATCACTGATATGGCCCCCATCCTGGGATATGCAGTCCCTATCACTGGATATGGCCCCCCATCCTGGATATTAGTAAACCCCCATTATCTGGATATGGCCCCTCCATCCCTGGGATATGCACCCCAATACTGGATATGGCCCCCATCCTGGGATATTGCAACCCCCATCACTTGATATGGGCCCCCATCGCTGGGATATTGCAGACCCCCATCACTGATATGGCCCCCCTCCTGGGATATTGCAGCCCCCATCACTGATATGGGCCCCCTGCTGGGATACTGCAGCCCCCATCACTGGATATGGCCCCCAATCCTGGGATATAGCAGCCCCCATTACTGGATATGACCCCATCCTGGGTTATTATAACCCCCATCACTTTATATGGCCCCCCCCATGCATGGATATTGCAGCCCCCATCACTTTATATGCCCTCCCATGCTGGGATACTGCAGCCCTGATATGGCCTCCCCCCCATGCTGGGATCCTGCAGCCGCCATCCCTGGATATGGCCCCAATCACTGAATATGACCCGCATCCTGGGATACTGCAGCACCCCATCAGTGGATAGGGCTCCCATCCTGGGATATTGCAGCTCCCCATCCACTGGATATGGCCCCCCTCCATCATGAATATGGCTGGGACGCTCAGTGATGTCATCACTCTGCTGTGCCTGGTCACATGACAGGATGCCGGCTCACCAGGAAGAGATCAATGTGGCTGCAGCTGCAGAGGGAGAGATGGAGAGGACGGCGGAGAGGTATGTATGTATGTATATCAGTTATTATATAGTGTGAGTGGCAGCAGGGGGCCATATTCTGTGATGGGAGGCCATATCCAGGGATGGGGGCTGCAGTATGCCATGCAAGGGGGCATATAAAGGGATAGGTTAGGTCAGTACACTTAGTGTACTTAGGTTGAATGGCGCCCTGTGCAAATTTGTCCTTTGGTGCCCCCTCCCCTCTGTATTCTCAGAACACATGAGCGTGCTGCCATCTATCTCAACATCAGAATCTCCTGATGTGCTGCTGTCAGTCAGGAGGTGGCGGGAATTCCCATAGAAAATGTTAAAATTAAACCATCAGTCTTTTCTCACATGTAAAAAAATGGACTTCTAAATGAGGCTGTAGATATCTAATATGTTTTTGGGGCTTAAAGGGGTCTTCTGAAAAGTTGTGTACCCAGGTGCAGTTGTTTTAAAGAAGAAAAAAAAATGATCTTGCGCACCCTTCCCAGATTCAATACTGAGTCTTTGCCCCCCACTCCAGTGTCTGTTGTTCTCTGCAGCTCTATCATCACAGACAAAGCATCCAATCATTAAAGCTCTTCGGCTCTGCCCAAGTAAATGTCATGAGAGGTTGAGCTCACTGATTGGCTGCAGCGCTGATGACGTGACGTCAGCACTGCTGACAACAATGGGCACTAGAGCACTGACAAAGACCCGTCTGAAAGTGGTTGAATAGGATGTGTTTTATTGTTGTTTTTTTTAAGAAGTTGCTTTCTACAACATACTGTGACTGTTTACACCTGTAGTGTTTCACACTAACAGGATTTGGAAGAGTGTGCTGGCGGGCTTATTCACAGTAATGATGAAGATGGAGTCAAAGTGCGCTATCAGATAACATTTTTGGTCATATACCCCTAGTTGAGGCAGGCAACAAGACGTAGCGCTCTCACACTGTACCGCATGTACTGCTCTCTCCATAGTGTGCCCTCACACTGTCCCTCATGTACTGCTCACCCTTAGTGTGCCCTCACACTGTCCCTCGTGTAATGCTCACCCCATAGTGTGCCCTCACACTGTCCCTCGTGTACTGCTCACCCATAGTGTGCCCTTGCACTATCCCTTATGTACTGCTCACTCCATAGTGTGCCTTCACACTGTCCCTCATGTACTGCTCACCCTTAGTGTGCCCTCACACTGTCCCTCATGTACTGCTCACCCTTAGTGTGCCCTCACACTGTCCCTCGTGTACTGCTCACCCCATAGTGTGCCCTCACACTGTCCCTCATGTACTGCTCACCCTTAGTGTGCCCTTGCACTATCCCTTATGTACTGCTCACTCCATAGTGTGCCTTCACACTGTCCCTCGTGTACTGCTCACCCCATAGTGTGCCCTCACACTGTCCCTCATGTACTGCTCACCCTTAGTGTGCCCTCACACTGTCCCTCGTGTACTGCTCACCCCATAGTGTGCCCTCACACTGTCCCCCATGTACTGCTCACCCATAGTGTGCCCTTGCACTGTCCCTTATGTACTGCTCACCCCATAGTGTGCCCTCACACTGTCCCCAATGTACTGCTCACCCTTAGTGTGCCCTCACACTGTCCCTCATGTACATCCAGTGGTACTGTGCAGAGTGTAGCATATGACTTGTGCAAGTATTGCATTGCACCGCCTGGCGGCTTAACTGATCTGAGCATGATGGCTTCATGTAATTCTATTCCGCTGACATTTTCAGGTCAGGAGAGCCTCCGGCTGATCCTGGGCAGTGTGAAGCGATCCGCTATCCTGTATGCTACACTCAATGATATACACAGCTCCACACTATATACTGTGTTGAGGACTATAGAGAGTGGAGCTGTGTATATACTGCATCTTTTCGTCTTCCTGAAAAGTCACTTTTTGTTCCTAATACATTTTTGAATATGCCTAGAATACATTTCCAAACTGCATCTGTGACATTAATCAGTGGTGACTAGTCGTGAAAGCTTTGTTTTGTTGTGTTTTACGTTCACACATTGCGCTTTTTTCAGCGTTTTGCACCCGCGCAAAAAAACACAAAAAAGCCCTGTAAAAACGCAATTCATTCACACACTGCATTGTTTTTACAGGGCAACTTCTCTCCCTAAAGCGCAGGGGAAAAGTGACGTCACACAGCGGAGGAACAATCCTCTCCTGTGTGACATGTGTGACAGCCCCTTTTGGGTTTCGCAGTGTATTAATTTACACTGCGAAACCCAAATTAAAGCAAGCCAAATGTCTTAAAAATAATAAAAATAGAATACTTACCCTCCGCGGGTGATCCGGGAGCCGACACATCCGAAGGTATCGACCTTCCAGGACCTGTCTAGATCGCTGATTGGTCGCTCGTGGTCATGTGATATGCGCATCATAACACGTCACATAGCGCATGACCACGAGCGGCCAATTAGCGATCGCAGGCCCTGGAAGGACAGTACCTGTGGAGGATCTCTCGGCTCCCGCAACACTCGGTGGAGGGTAAGTATTCAATATTTATTATTTTTGACACATTTGGCGTACTTTAATTTGGGTTTCGCAGTGTATATTAATACACTACGAAACCCAAAGGGGCGGTCACAGATGTCACACAGGGGAGGAGGAACAGGATTCTTCCTTCCCTGTGTGACATCAGCGGCGGCGTATTCCCGCTGGAATTGTGCATTGTCTGAACGGGGATGTGTAATTCCAGCGGGAATAATGGGCTCTATGGGAGAAAGCGCAGACGCCGGTGCGTACAGAATTGACATGGTCATTCCTTTTATGCCCGCGCTTTCTCCCATAAAAGCGCTGTGTATATTTACACACCGTCTGCACGGCAAAGCTAATTTCACATTCACTTTACCAGTAGACGCACACACATTGCACATTTTTTAAAAGTACGTGCAAAAAAGTGCAATGTGTGAATGTAGCCTTAATCTGCATTTTTCATTCCCAGAACGCCTCTGTGATTGAGGAAACATTGTGCACTCACATTGGTTTTATTTCCTGCTGGAATGAAAGAATGAGCATCGCAATTGTCTGCTGCATTTTGCCTCGGTTTTGTAATGTGACAGCTTCAAAATCAATGGAAAAGTGCAAAACGCAGAAACAACACAGCGACATAGAGCCAAAAACCCTCAGGCTTTGGACTGGCAAGAAATCGTTGATTAATATCAGAACATCAGGTTTAGCTGCTGAAACAAACGCTGCAAAAACGCCCTGTATGAACATAGTCTAAGGCTAGGGTCTGATTTGTGTCAGCATATAAACTGACGAATCCATCAAAAACGTAGTCTCTGGCAGGCACAGTGCATAGCGTTAACGTCATGTAAGGCTGTGCGCCGCTGAAGTATAGCGCAGCCGCCGGCTTCACACACAAGTCCCGGGTATGGGCTATTGCAGAGCGCACAGGAAAATGCTGCAAACTGCGTTCCCTGTGCGCTCTGCAATAGCGCATATCCAGGGATTCTCTGTGGAGGCGGCAGCTGCGCTATACTTTAGGTATCCATAGAGACAAATAGGCAGCCGGCGCATAGCGTTACATGACGTTAACGCTATGCACTGTGCCTGCCAGAGACTACGTTTTTGACAGAT